>VWYH01003825.1:355827-462544 GCA_013399365.1 Pampusana beccarii | reverse complement strand
GAAATCTATGTTTGCTTTTTAACTGTCACTGTCTAGGGGTCAAGGAGGAGGATGTTTGACCCCTGCCATGCTGCTAAGCCTGCTCTGTGTCTGTGGATGTACTTGAAAGAGACTTGTCTGCTGACTCTCTACAACAGCCAGTTGCGTTGAAGTATCCACCAGGGATGTGTTTATACTCTAAATACCTTTTTTTTTTTTTTTTTTTTTTTTTTTTTTTTTTTTTTTTTTTTTTTTTTTTTTTTTTTTTTTTTTTTTTTTTTTTTTTTTTTTTTTTTTTTTTTTTTTTTGGTAGAGGTCTCCACAGAATAAACCTTGGAGTGATTGCTTTCTGCTTTTCTTCAGACAGTGTGGTCCTTGCATAGTCATCGCCTGTAGATGCTGTCAAGCAAAAACATGACTGTGTTTCATTGGAAAAGCTCTTGTGAGGATCCAGTGTCTTGAATCTATGATTTGTTACAGCATAAAGCATTTGCAATAGTGAGCACTTACAAGACCACAGATTATAAAGTGCCACTAATAAAGTGTAAGTTTTTATACAGTTGAGGTAATACAGGGTTTGGATCAAAACTGGCTTATAGTCTTGCACGTTGGTTGTCAAAATAGCATGCCAGATTGTTGCCAAGTATTATAGATTTGACAAATTTTAGCATAGGGTGATACAATCAAGGTGCAGAGCTTAGAACTGAGTGATGCTGTGCTTCTTGATAGCACCTCAATGGTAGAGCCCGTGCTTACAGTGAAGCAAAAAGTGATCCAGGGTTAACGGTGCCAGTACCTGCTGTGCCTGGAGTTTCGGTGACCATTGGTGAGCCTCAGCTTTGAAGGACAGCAAGGTTGTCCTTTAGCTCTGGTGATTCATTTGTGTGCCAGAGGCAGCAATCTTCATAACAGGCAGCTCAGCACTGAAGCCTTTTTAAAACTTTTAAAAACTTTTTAATTTTTTTAATAGACATCAAAGCTAGCAGGAGGCGTTTTTGTAAGTGTTGATCTTCTTCTCTTATTGTCGCTATCTGTATTTCTTTGCAAAGGGTCCGTGCTTCTTATGGAAGTGAATCAAGTTTGGATTGCAAAGGAGGAGCCTAAAAGTCATATATTTCATTTCATATTGCTGTTGGTTTTCTTTCTCTTTGCTTAACAAAAGAATGCTCGCTGTGGTTTAGCTTGCATTTTAAGCCAGTTGAAATTACTGGCCATCTTTTGTTTGTTGAAGGCATTGTTTAGTTTGAAGAGGAAAGAGTATTTAGGGATAGTAATTTGTGACCCAGGTCAGTCAACACTCTTACATTTTGAAAGTTCAGTTCCTTTCATTTCTTGACAATTTTGGTTGCAATTTTCCATTATGCTTTTTTCTTTGTTTTGATTTTTTTTTGGGGGTTTTTTTAACTTTAAAAACTTCCCTCCTTTTACTTGTCATTCAGTCAGAAATGCTGAGGAACTGAAGTTTTCAAAAGCTCAGCTCATGACATCACGGATTTTTACGAGAGATCTCAGCTTTGGGTAGAAGCGTGAGTTCATGTATTGTTTTTTGTTTGGTTGTTTGAATGAGAAATTTTGAGTTTTGATCTGCTTAATCTGAGCAAAAACCTCAAAAAGGAGTTAAAAAAATCCTCAGTGTGCAGCTCATATAGAGTGGAAATGGTTAGTAATTTTTAATTTTCTAGGAGATTTTAGCTTAGGTTTTAATACAACTTTTTGAACACAGCAATGCACTGTTTTATTTTTTAATAACCTTTGACACTTTCTGGAACCTAAGTTGTTCCTTTCTCATCTCATGAGGTAAACTATCATTTGCTCTTGCAGACTTGTGTGTTCTGCCTGGCCCCAAACCATTTATTCATCAATGATGAATATTCTCCTTAGAGTTTTTCTAGCAACAGAAACTGCACTTTTTCAGATGGTTGACTAAAATGTTTGTGTAAAGTCTGGCTAGATCAGAAAATGTTGAGTTGTAAGCCAATGTTATGGGATGTTTTTACTTGGTTTGAATCCATTTTTGGTTGTATTTTACACTGTCTTGGCACTGCAGTACAAGACTGCTCTACAGACAGGTACTGTGACCTGTGGGTACTTTCTGATGGTGGCTCAAAAGAGCAGGAACTGGTTCCCAGTCACTAAAACATAAGATAATATAATGAATGAAAGCGCGCTTTGGTAAAACGTTGAGCATTTTATTTTATTGTTTTATAGTTATTCTTTTGTGATGGCATATAAAATAAAGGAATGGACTAATACTCTGGAGCTGAGCAGTGCTGAGTAAACTGGTTGTGTTTAATCATTGTAAATGAAGCTGATGTAAAAAAGTGTTTTATTTTGGTGGCTGGTGGCCTTCTGAGAACACACGGTGCTTTGAGAGTTGCATCCCCCAGCACCCGCCGCCAGGCCTGTCAGCGCTTTCATCTGATCTGTCCTGACTTTTTCCTGCTGTGAGAAGGGTGACAGCTCATTTTATCTGCCCTGCAAACAAACACAAAAGCTGGATTTCCTGCCTATTTTTTTTTTTTTTTCTTCTCCTCTGTGGGGTTGAAGGCCTGTGTATGAAGAGATGCTGATTAATTCCAGCTGTTTCATTTGCAGCTGGGGACAGGTCCCAGCTGAAACGCTGGAGACATTCACCACTGGGAGAACCTGAGTCCAGCTGGAGATACAAAGCTGTTTCTCTTCTATAGGCTTTTCCAAACCCGGAGTCTGAGCACCTCAGACATAAGAGGTGGAAAATCTATATCTTAATCTTGAGGTTCAGCCTTCTGCATATGTGTTATCTAATCTGTGTTGTGTGCCTAATCTGCGTAAGCATGATTAAGCCATTAAAACATTCAATACTAAACTGTTCGCTGCAGGTTTTGTAAAAATGAAGTAGTATGATGCTCGAGGTCTGAGGCAGCAATGTCTGCCAAACCAGTGACTGTTATCAGGCTTTAGATGCAAGAGCTGAATGGAAGATCTGATTGGGGAGTTTTGCACCAACACCGTTCTTCCTATCTGTTCCCATTTATTTCTGCCCCTTTTAATTTTACCCCATCTCATGCCTTGCTTCTCTAGAAGGAGAAGCTGTGAGCAGTTTGTAAAGAAGGAGCAAGATCTTGGCAGTAAAAGAGATTTTTTTTTTTTAAAAAAAAAGCTATTGTGAGAAGGGCATCTTTCGAGGCAAACCTGATGTATTTTACATGTCTTTCCCCAAAAGGGGAATGGAATCTGAAGAGTGCACTAAAGCTGGTTTGTAAACTTGATATGGTGGGAAGGTCAGGGCAGAGGAGAAGGGGACAGATTAGGGTTAGGGGAAAGAGGAACTGAACTTTCAAAATGTAAGAGTGTTGACTGACCTGGGTCACAAATTACTGTCCCTAATGTCCAGCAAATGTTTAGATTTGATGCACTTTATATAATATAAGTTGAACCTAGTGGGATATATCTGTTTACGTGTTTTGCTTTTTGATTGTTTGTTTCTTGTATTCTAGAAACTTGTGCAGAGTATGTATGCTAATTGGTGCATAAAATTATTTCTCCAGATTTGCTAACAGGTAATTGTTGATACTTGCATGGGTTATTGCCCTGTGCTGTAGGCCAGGAGCAGAGAACTGTCTCCTTTGCTAAGGGCTGGTGAAGCCTTTTGAACACCATGGCCATGTGTTAATGCATATCTTTATGTTATGTGGTGATAGCATATGGAAAATCAGCCATTAGTCATATGAAATTAAGCTGTAGACTGTATACATCCCAAGAAGTGCTGGCTGCTGACTCTTATCTGTTTAATTTATATTCTGTCTTAATTTGGTTCAAAAAATTTAGCTCGGTGCTTTATGATTCTCGTGCAACACAGCTAAAATACACAATGCAATGTTTGTCCTTGCAGCCTGGTTCTGCACGATACACTTAATTCTGAAAAGAGAAAACTTCTTTTGTTTGTATTGATTTATGCGATTGTGATGTAATTTAGGATGCCCGATTGAAACTAGCCGGAGAGGGAACTGTAGAGATAATCAGTACCATACAGGTTTGGTTCTCTACCCCCAGGTGACTGCATGTGATGCTTTCTGAAGACCTGGCCATGCTGGAAGCAGATGGAGCATGTTCGGGCTTGAATGTTGTCGTTAGGTTTTGATGTCATCTTGAAATTTGACTTTGGGCATTTTTGCATGTTTTCAGCATTGAAAGAGACATACAGTCCTGAATCATTTTTTGCTGTAACATTTGACGTTGATATTTTGAATTTCACAAGATAATGCTTCGTTTTATAANTTTATTTTTACCCATAATGTTTACCGTGATCTATAATTTTATATCAATCAGATGCTAAGCCAGCTGGATTCATGTTTCAAAACAACTTGCTGTCTTATTTTAAAACTTTATTTTTTTAAAATTTCCCTCTTTTTAGAAATCTTAGAACTTGGCAAGCACTTCTGATTTAATAAAACTCTTGGTTCTTTTAGGGGTGTTGCAGCCAAAGTATTTATTGTTTTTTCTCTATGGGAATAAAATCCCTTTTTAAATTTTATTTTTCATTATGTATTCTATTAAACTGTAGATGAATTTTGCAAACATCCATTTTCCTGGGGAAACTTTTTAAGGATTATTCTGTCTTGTGTGCAGCTGCATGCTTTGTCCAGCTACCTGCTTTTTGTGTTCCTCTTGCACATTGCTTGACTTTTTCCTGTATCGTCCTTCGTGGATCTGCTGTGTGTGTTTTGCCCTTACTTTCCAGTTTCTGTGCAGCTCCCTGCAGCTAGTTCCCTTGTGGATGAAGGTTTTGCAGCTGTCTGCTTTCTGATATAACATAGAGCATTGTAGATGACCGTGGTCTGTTTCTGTTACTTACAGATCTTTTTCATGGCAGCCTCTACAGAACGAGGATAGAGGTTGGGACAGAGAAATGTAGATTTAGTTATAAAGACCTGTAAAAGGTGTAATGTAAATCAGTACACAGTGCTTTTAGAGTAACTTATAAAAATTTAAAAGGCAAATATGTGCCTCCTTGAAAGGATAGCCGAGCCTCTAAATCACTGTTGTCAGTGGATGCTGTTTTTAGGGGCTTCAGGAAGCTTTAAATCAGGCTGTGAGAGCTGGGGGTGGTGTGGGAGAGGACCTGAGATACCGAGGTGACGTGGAGGAGGATGAGGTGAAATAAGAAAGTACAGCAGCTGTTTGAGGGGTGACGTGGTGATGGGGCTGCCCGTGGAGGAAGCCGAGGCTCCGTGAGCAGGTCAGAGCTGCAGAGCTTCTGTGTGGCCCCACCATGCAGCATCTCTGACCTGTTTATAACTAAGATGTCTTAATATCACTTCACTCAAAAGACTGGTTTACCTGATTATTTTCTTTCCATCATACTCCGTTGAAATAACATGCTTCTGTAACCTTTTCTGATAAGAGGCCAACGAGAAATATGTGATGACTTCAAGTTCTGTATAATCTGTGGCAACTGAATTGCAAGGTTAAGGCTCAAGATAGAAGGTATTAATGGTGATTGGATAAAAGGCTTGCAGAAAGTGGCAGACTTTCTGAATTGCTTATGAAATTGTAGCAACAGAAACGATTTTTAAGGTGCTGTAGCATCCAGAACTACTTTTTACTTAGTATTTGGGGAATTGTAAGCTCCTTTGAGACAAGAGAGTACCATCTGGGATGTGGGCCAACTTGCAAAATATAGGTAGTTCAGGATTCCTTACTCAGCTTCTAAAGGAAGGATAAGGTATCCACCATAATTTCTAAAAGAACCGAAATAGCTATATATTTGGACTAAGCTGTCCCAATTAATATTGCGTATTATAGGTGATTGTTTCATTCCGTGGAGCAGAAATAAGCATCACTGTATTTGCAAGGCGTGAAGCCCAGAAAGAGGTTTGAGTCTTCATCCCTACCCCAAGATTTTTATTTGAGGGAAGGCTTTGTAAAGTTTCTGATTCAAATATCTTTTCAATTCCTGTGAATGATGACTGAACACTTGAAAAAAAATATGTATTGTGGCATAGATGTTGTTCTGAGCCCCAGTCTTTGCTCTGATCTTCAGTATCAGCTTTTGCCATCCCTTGTGGGTTGTAGCAGAGTCAGCTTCCTGGGACCCTTCCAGTTGCCTTGCAGCACATTTCTTCTGGAGAACATATTTTAGGATAATTACCTCCAAAAGAAAAGAATAGCTCTGGTCTTCTCTGGTAAGCACAAATGTTGGCCTGACTTAGGATCCTTGAGGAAGAAAAAACGGCAGCGCTCATGGGCATTGTAAAGCAGCGTCTTTTGTGTGAGAGGCCCTTGGCATGTTACAAGGGCCTTGTCTTTGAAGAAGCCTCTGCCCAATCAGTCAAACGCAGCTGCCAGCCCAGATGGCTCTGGTGAGCAATCAGTGAGCACCCTGTCACATTCCCTTTGTCTGGCCATGTTTTCACAAAGCGCCTGTGTTTGCAGGGTGATGGAAATGCCATTCTTTGCCACAGTAATCTCAATGGAGGCTACAGGAAAAGTTTCCATCTTTAGCTTTTCTTAAAATAATGAAGGGAATTATCTTGGCCAATGTTGATACGAGGCAAATCTTTGAACTATTGAGTATATAAAGCCACTGAGTGTATGTGCTTTGAAGTTTTGAGGAAGCCACTATGAAACGGTTGAAGTTCTTCTTGCTTCTACCTGGAGCGTAGAGATGAAATTACTTAAAAACATATGTTTTTTTTTTAAAGCAGGATTGATTTTTTTTTTTTTTTCCTTTGAGATAATAAAAGTAATGTTGCATCTGACATTGAAGAATCAAAGCCTATGTATGGACAGATGAAAAGCTGCAGAGGAAGCACTTGGGAAACTCTGCGGCCTTCCAGACGAGTGAGAGGCTCCTGGCTGCTGGGATCTACAATCTCCTGGCCTCCAGCCCTGCCTGGCTGGGGGTTTTGGTTCCCTGGGCTGTGGGTGCTCACCCCATCCCAGCCTGTGGCTGCTGCCCGCTCCTCCTTACAGCTCTTTGGTGTAAGGGGGGTGGGTGCTGGGGAGCAGGAGGGTCGGCTCCTGTAGCCACCAGCCCCACGTGTGCCAAGGTAACGCCCGCGCTCAGTCTGTCCCCGTGGCAGGAGCCACCTGAGGGGTGGAGGAATGAGGGAGGAGAAGCCTGGCCCTCCTTTAGTTGGCCTCAGTTACGTTTATTTTCTTGGCAGATTTAGGCTGTTTATAGTAGCAATTTCCTGACATTACAAAATGTGGGAGCTTGGGAAATTTGCAAATTGGAGGAGGCTAATAAATATTTTACTTGGTATTTCCTTGCAAAAGCTTTTCCTCTGCCTGGAACAACTCAAGTGTGCGTGTCAGAATGCCATATAACGAAAATCGTCAGGGGTTTGGTGGTTGTTTTGGGGTTTTTGTTTGTCTGTTTATATATATAAAACTATAAAATTGTATAAAAATTCTATTTCCTAGCAGACTTGTCATTTAAACCAATAATAAAGCAGGTATTTCTTTGATTTTTTTTTTTTTAATTTATTTTGGTAGAGCTAAAATGTATAAAAGCAATATAGATTATAGAGAAATAACTGCATTTGTGTCAGGGTAGGTTCTAGTGGAATGCATGATGTCTTGGCCAAAGCAAGAAGATCAGTGCTCAGCATTGGTGCTAGTTGCCCAGTATGGCATGTATGCTCATAAGAAAGGGTGGGAACAAAAGAAGCCCAGAGAATGCAGTATATGGAATTGCTTTTCCACTTAAGTTGTGTGAATTTGGAATACTTTTTTCTTAAAAAGTAAAGATAAAACCACTGACTTTCATGGTGCATTATTTTATTTTTCAGTGTTTGATAGAGCTTGCTTCTTTGTGCTCTCCTGAGTATTTACTTGCAAGCAGTTTTTACAGTATTTATGTGTTTATTATTTTATGGTATTTATGAGCTCCATGTCATGTAGCTTAGTGTTAACTTCCATATTATTTCCACTTGTAAACATTCTCCCTCTCCTTCAAGTTCCATGGCTGCTCTCTGACAGCCTTCTTGTTATACTCCTGTTTTATTTGAGCATATGTGGTGTTTCCTTGTTATATGAAAAGATGTTTGAAGGCAAGCTGAACTACCACTTCTAAGTAGTAGCTGGTAGAGCCAGAAGTCCAGTGGCAGCTGTCAATCAGGCTGTTAGTATACCCAGGAAGATTTTTCCTTATGTACAGTAATTTTTCAGTTGCTTTGCATCATTATGTTGTGGTTTCAGTCCTGGTCTTGAGGCTTGGTTTTCTTTCTTTTCTGCTTGTCTGCATGTATGCTTTTCACATGCTGAGTTCTGTTTGTAACGTGTGAAGGTTTTCTTTTAGCTGGGTGGTACCTGGTTTTCACATTCACTGTTCAGCAGAGTGGATGAAGGACTCTTCCTCCTGACCTTCCACCAGTTGCTGAAGATGCATAGTTTGCTGATATTGTTTAGGACTGAGTTTTGCATTCAGAAATCTCTTACATGTTTGGCTAAGTAGTCAAGACACACCTAAAGCAAGACTTGGCTGCCATTTCTACTAATTAACCAGAATTTGCTCTGACTTTAATCACACCAGACTTTGAAGGGTGTGATTGAAAACTGAATCTATCTCTTTTTCTAAGTTCCAGCTCTTCTGGAAATGGCGATAAATGAAGTGAGTAACTTCAGAGTTTACTGATTTAAACTCTACAAACTCATGTCGTTGATATCTGACTTGCTGTCAGGAATGGTTCCTGGATTGAAGTGTTATTGATGGGCAGTGGGTCAGGGTATGGACCTTGCCCATGGCCCAGGGGCTTTAGTGTGAGTCTGGGATTGTTGCCTGTTCAGCTGCTGCGTTTTGGGGATGGGTGATAGAAGTATTTTGTTCTGGGGAAAATAGGGGGCTGTGGTTGTATGTGTATTATCTCCGTGCCAAGTAAGCATTGTGGTTCATTCCTTTGGATACAACTAGATTTACATAATATAGATGCTGTAACAAGGATAAAAAGTACTTTCTGCTGCAGACAATTCCTCCATATCTCAGCAGCTCAGAAATGTGCTGAGCAGTATTTAGCCTAATGCACGGAAAAGAATACATTTTTCAGAAGCAGCCAGCACACACTTGGCACTTTTTGCTCCTGTTCTTTTGCCTTTTTTTTTTAAGAAACAAAAATGATGCTACGGTGTTGAAAGGAATGCAAAGCTCAGCACTGAAGCTGCTCAACTAGTTGTGAAGTGTCAGGAAGGTTCATTACTTCACATTAAATAAGTTCTGCCACACTAGGTTGCTATTTCCTAGAGACTTGTTGCCCTTTCGCTAGGGGAGGTATTTTTAATTGTCAATAAGGTTATTAAGCTCCATACTTGAGACCCTAAAGTAACGTGGGGTTTGTCTAAACCGAGAGGAGCAGGTGGCGGGGAGGAACCCCGGGTGTTGCCCAAGTGTCGCAGACCTCGCACCTTGCAGACCTCCTGGTGCTGCTGCTGCTCCTCACCCGGCCCAAGGGAGGGTCCGAGACCAGGTGTGCCCTTGGTCTGCCCGGCCTCCCAATTCTCCTCATCCTAGAAGAGCCGAGAACAGTTGATGGATACTCGCTGATGGTAGCATTAACAAGTCCTGTAATAAAGCTCATTGCTTTTATAAAGCTTGTCTTGGGAGTGAGGTGATTGTGTGAAAATTTGGGGTAATTTTTTATTAGAAGGAGGTTTTGAACTGTTAGGGTCTTGGAGGTTCATACGACAGTGTTTCTGAGTGTTACCTAAGACCTGAAATGAAATGGGAAGTAAAATAATCTGTAATTTAACAACTTGAAGATTTTTTGGTTAAAAAAAAAAAAAACAAAACAACAAAACAACAAAAACAACCCTTCAGATTTCTGAGCAGCATGAGTTTCGTAGCAGCGGAGTTTGACAGCATCAGGTAATGGCAAGCTTTGAAGATGTTGAATACTTTCAGCTGTCACATATTTGTGTCCAAAACAAGAGTAAGAGACTCCAGTCCATGGCTGATCTCAGAGTTAGCACACATTCAGAGAGAAAACAGGGACTGTAAATGTGGGAACGTTCTTCTGACAACTTGGTGTTGTGTGGCTGAGCTGCAGTGGTGCCAGATTTAGCAGCAGCTTTATTAATCTATGATAAATCTTACACTCCCTTGAGTCTAGACAGGCAGAAAACTGTAAACTGTCCAATGTAGGGTTGGGGCAGCATTATTCTTCTGCTGAAGCTAATCACTCACTGCTCCAGCTGTTGGAATTGCTGTGCATTTAATGCTCATGAAGACAAAGATGGAAAAGAAAAGAGCAGTGTTCTTTGTCACACTCAAATTTATGTTATGATTTTGTCAGATGCTTTTGGACAAGCATAATATTTTTGTGTTGCTGAAATTTAGGACCAACTTAAAGTGAATCTGTTCTTTCTCATATTTCAAAGTGGAACAAGAAAATTTGATTCAACTTCCAGGGGCTGAAGCAATCCCTACCGTTTTTTTTCTAACTGCATTTCAGAGTTGTCTTTTTTTTTCTTTTTTTTTTCTTTCATGACTGAGATGCAGCCAAGAGGACCTCTTCTTCATTCATGCTATTCAACATCTCATTGAATTTTGACTGCAATGAAACTAAAATTTGTCTCTGTTTGCCTTCAAGTCTATTAATGAGTTCAGTTTCATTTGTGTCCAGATACTTGAATTGCTTAAGTGGGAGAAATACAATTTGATGATGCATGTTTTCTCTTGGACTTTGCATATTAGGATTAATGTGGTCTTACGAAAAAAGGAAGGCAACCATAATGAAGGCTCATAGTGATGCCAGAAAGCATCAAGAAACCCATATCTGCTTAGAATTGAAAATGTGTCCGCACATTGGGAGCATTTTCTTTCTGTTGGTGTGGGATGCTTGACATTTCCACCAGGTCTCCTGAGGCACAAGCAAGTGAAGCAGTGTCGGGACTGTTGTTGCCATTTGGCTTGCAAAAGGTGACTGTTTTTGCAATCCAACTGCATATGAAGGACAATGCAGTTAAGAAATCAAAACAAATTGAACCAGTAAAGCTGTGTAAAATTAATGGATTAGGAGGGTCTGATGAAGGTACAAGTAACTGCCGTTTCCTTCAGATATTTCATGCAACTTGACTTTTCGATCAGAGGGACAAAAAAGTCCAGTTCCTTTGAGGCACAGGGGAAGAAGTAGCTGGCTTAGAATAGACAACGGAAAGAAAAAAGAGCTTTTAAATTAAGGCTCAGTCTTTGAGAAGTCCACAGGAAGACCAGGTGAGCAGTCCAGGAGGCCTGCAGAGTCTGGAGTGGTTGACTCTGTGCCAAAAGACCTACAGGCATTTTGGAAGGGGCCAGGAGAGTGACAGGAGACTGAAAGAAATATTGGAGGTCTGTGAGCCCAGGGAAACTTTAGAGGGGTCTCAGCTCAGGACTAAATCCAAGTTTTTAGTCGGTGTCAAACATGCAGATAAAGACCTGTACAGAAACTTGGCTTGTAGCTGCTCTTTCCATTTATACATGTATAGGTGACATGTTTCAGCCATTTCATTAACCTTTTCTGTTCTAGTCCTGAAAAACTAATATGGCAAATCTCCTAAATGTTACTGTGTACCTTAAAAGAACAAAAAGCTGAACAGAGGTGTCCAGCCAGGCAGACTAAGCAAGGAAGCTCTGGACCTCCAGCTCTCCAGCTGCAGCCATAGTGATTGGGAATGATGCCCTTCATCATGGGCATCACTGGTTAATTTTTGTCTTAACATAAGTGAAAAGAAATTTCAGTTTTCAAAAAAATCACTGAGTGTCTAATCTAAAGCAAATTTTTGGTAGTGGTATTTCAGCAGCCAAAAACATATTAATTACCTGTGCTTGTGAGCTTTCAGGGTAGGAGAAGCGCTATGGGGCTAACTGGAGTCACCTGGGACTCCCTGATGTTGCTAAAATCACAAGAAGATCAATCTTGATCATTGTTTTTTGTCTGGCCAAGAACTCTCAAACATGGGCACTAGATGAATATTTTTCTTGATCCATGTGAGGAGTAAGATGGCTGAGATGTTTGTCCAGTGGTGTTAACAGAAGTTTACTTAATACAAAGTGGAATTCTGATCTGCAATTTCCTTAATCTGCATTCCTCAGTTTTCACCCGCCTACAACCAACTGCATACCAGCACTACAATATAATGTGCAGTGATTGTGGCAGCGCACCTGTGTTGGGTAGGTTCTCTGACCAACTTTTTGTTATTAGGTAAAGTGTCGGAAAATGATAATACTTTCAATTCTCATGGCTGTAGTATTATATCATAAAGAAATAGAAAAGGAGACAAAATTGCTAAAACAATGAACAGGCTATCAAAATGTGCACTAGTGTTCTGACCACAAACCAACAGTTCTGCTGCTTGAATGCATTTTATGTCATGAGGACTCTAAAATACAAGCAGCACAAGAAAGCAAATTTTATTAAATAATATATGTAAGGTCTACTAGAAGTAAAGGCAAGTCCTTACTGCTGGAATTGCAGTGGACCTGGGGTGTAATCCCTTGTTCCTTATTCAAGATATAATATCAGTGCTGCCAAACAATGAATGTGAAATGAACTCTTATTGTTCCTTTTTTTTTCCTGCTTTATATCAATATAGGGCTTTAAAACATCAATATGCTTACAGAAACTGGTGTACATTTCATTTTGTTAATCATTACTGCTTTCTACTTCAGCTCCTTCTGAGTGAACTCAGGCTGTACTGCTCAGTTCTTGAATGGAGCCAAACTGTTCTTACTTGTCATTGATTTTTGTTTTTGTTGTTTTTTGTTTGTTTGTGTGTTTTTTGTTTTTTTTTTTAATGTATGGTGACATAAGTGTCCAGTAGCAGATGAATAAGGTTTTTAGGAATAGAGTAAATTATCTGATACTACATGAGAGATGTTACTATTTTATTTGACTTTCATTTAGTTAACAGATGTATTTAATTTTGCAGTTATTTTGTAACTAATTATATCATGACACAAAACCCAATTTAGGAATTTTTCAGCAATGAAAGAAGTCTATGAATTACCACGTCCATTCGAGTCCTGAGATGGAGCACACAACTGTTTTTAAGTTACAGTAGACAATATTTTCATAGGTTTTTCGGGGGTACACATACCTGCTATATTTGTCCTATAAAGATTACTTTTAAACTCGTAGTGTGTTATCTACCCTGTTGAAATTGAAACATCCCTTTGCATGTGTTGTACGATAGATCAGAAAATTTAGTGGCTTCTTACGCTAAGTGGCATAAGTACATCAGTCACTTATGGGTAGCCTGGTGATGTCATTTTACTTAGCTTTGGTCAAGTTTTGTATTTTAAATATTGGGAGAAGGATTTTAGACTTGCAGTCTACAGATTCATGTAGTTCCATTTCTGGTGTTACAGAGTCTTACCATGTTTGACCGTTCTTTTCTGTTTCCCTACACACTTTAAAAATCATGGATATTATTTCTGTATATAGTAAATTTCATTGCATGGATTAAGCCCTGGGTACCACACGAACAGAAATTCAAGTGGAAAGACAGAGTCCTTCCAACAAGGAGGGCCTAACCGTGGAGGTGAGCCTGATGATAAAGGAGTTAGGAAATTTGTTTAATGTTCTGATCTAGCTTTTTAGTTATGAAATCATTTGCAGAAGTGGCTGTCGGGATGATTGATTTGAGACCTATGTTTGTTGGTACATTGAGAGGTAGGTAAAGTGAATACAGCTTCTTTCCTCAATGGTGGTAGTGCTAACACCTCCAGCTGGGGCAGGTGAATTAGAAAAGAGAAATGTCCTCTTCTTCCAGCACATGCTATAGGGTATACTCAGTGCAGAGAGATGCAAGTAAATCAAGTACAGTGCCAAGCATCGCGAGGAACCATGGAGAGAAGTAAGCCATTGTAGGGGAGACTTCTTAGAGACAGAGGAATTAACAGATGCAAATTACATACTGAAAAGTTAATATCTGTATTTTAGGATGTTTCAGTATATTGTTTTAACACCAGAAGTAGCAGTACTGTTTGTTAGCAGTATCTGAAACTGAAACAGCTTTCGTCTGTTGCATCCTCCCCCCCCAGAAACCCCAAACATCTCTAAGTTGAATTACAGACATTGAATGTTAAAGCTTGCATAAGGGCCCCCAAAGGACAAAAAATGTCGTTATCTGCAGCCTGGATAATTATCTATGTATTGATATGTAAGTGTTGTGAGCAAGTGTAGTCACGCGCTCTATCTTTAAAAATCTGAATCATGCTTACTACCCTAGGCATAAAACAAACAAGCAAACAAAAACCTCAAAAGTTGTGATGCGTTAGGCACAGTTTATGGAAGAGAAGATTTTGTGAATAGAGGGCTAAGATGCATCTTACCCTAGGCCAGTGACTGCACAACAAATGTTTCTTTTGCAGAAATACCAGATGTTGTATGTATTGCTTTCTTTCTTAGGAAGCCATCAAAATGTGCACTGAACCTGTATAGATGTAGAGGTTGCAGTGAAAAAGATGCATAGCATCACTTATCTCTTTGGGCCATCGGTAATTTTACTGAATGGAAAGAATAATTTCTCAGAGCGATAGTAATGAAAATGGTACCAAAAAGGCGTGTATTAAAAGACCTGCAAAATAAGGCCTTCCTTAAACAGTATTTGAAATACTGTGGTTAGTTATCTTCACCTTTCATTTCATGTTTAACCAGGTGACAGAGTTCCTAGAAATCTGAGATTTGTTATAAGCTTATAAGATGACCTTCATCCTTTCTCTTCCCAGGTTTATGTGGGCATTAATAGTACCAGGACATCAGTATTTTGCTACTTAAATAGTCCTAGATCTTGCTTACAACTGAGAAAAAAAGTGGTGAGATAATGAATAGCTGGCAAACTCCAATATAACCGACATTCACATTAATTTACTTCACCTGAGAAGAAGGGGTAATTTATGTCACATTAGGGACTCATTTTGTTTTCATGGTTTTGTTCAGCATATATTATTCAGGGTTTTTGGAGACTACTTTTTGAATTAGGAAAGTGTTAGCTGGAATAGCATTTTATATGGTTTATTCTGTATGAGGTATTTAATTCCTGGATGTTCCAGTCATGACTAGGCCCAGTATGCTGCCATCTCATAAAAATCAATCAATGAACCCCTTTAAAAAAACAAAACCAAAACAAAAAACAAACAAACCAAAACCAACAAAAACCACCACACAACGGAAACCCCCACATTATTTCATTTTACTCTGAAATTGTGTGTGCATGCGCATATGTACGTATTTAGAGCACACTCAGCATAATTGCATATACATATGTATAGAAGCATGTGCATTAATAGATCATGAAACAATTGCACTTAAGTAAAGCCTGTACATAAATTATGTTTCAGTAGCAGCCACTGTTTTTTGTCAGATTTGTGGAACTGTTGGTTAGGTATCACGGAAGAATGTATGACTTGGTAAGTGATACCATCATTATTTATGACATAAACATACACCCCTACCTTTGTGGTCTTTTGACATATGTTACTTGAAATATTAAACTCCTGGAGAAGAGATTCCTCAGTGAAAGTATTTTGTTAGCACTGTTAAAAGTCTCTCTCTCTTATCCTTAAGGAGTTATCAGAGCTTGGTATAATGTTGATTTTTATTATCTTATACTAATGACTAGGAACTTAGAAATTAATATTTACCTTTTGTAGAGCACTGTTGTGTATTTTAAAATCTAAAAACCTAAGCCCCCTCTGGAAAGCTGGTATTAATAAATCTTTCCAGAGCGAAGGATTGTTTTGCTGGAAGTAAAATGTAAGTGTAAATTGTATGGGATGTAAGCTATACTTTGTATTTCTGTCTAGCCCTAGCCAATCTCTCCCCTCTGGGCCCTTCTGTGTCACTAGATTATTAACTTTTGATTTTCTGGATTCAGTGCTCTCTTGATCCTGATGAGGATTCTGTGGAAGTAACTGATAAAACTTGCCCGTCAAATATTTATTTAAATCTTACTTAACGTGGAGTGAATGAGTTCATAAAGGGAGTTCTGTTTGAATGTCTGACCCTCTTGAGGAGCTGATGGAAGACTTCTAGCGGAGAGTAAGGGAAGTGTAAATGCTACGAGCTGAAACGTTAACTCATAGCACTGCAGAATGTAGATGCAGAACTGAGACATTGGCTTAGATGGTGCTGCTGTGAAGATCTTGCTGTGAATGCAGCTATTAATTACTAATTCATGGAACCCTAAGGACTTCTGTCGTCTTACTAGAATATAAATGTTGAGGCGGGGATTGATAAGGAATAAGATACAATAAAATAGCCTATAGAACCTAATGTCTTTTCTAACTGTATGAAAAAGAACTAGAATGATAGTTACATGCTGATCAAGGAATTTATTTTTATCCCTTTGGACTGTGTTGTGTAACTCCTGGGTAGCATTTCAGACTTGGAGAAAGAATTCCACAGTGCTTGTCTCCTGGAGGACCGAATACGTAAAAGACAAGTAGCATGCTCCTGAGACTTGCATTTTGTCCTTTGACTGGGTTACCTTCCTGAAGTCAGATAGGAAGGCCAACACTGTGATGTTTCACTTCATTTTTGTATTCACTATGCCTGAGGATATCCTGCAAATCCTTTCAAGCAGAGAAAAGGAAGCTCCAGTTTGCAGTAGTCTTAGTTTCGATGCCTTGAGTACCAGAATTCACTCAGTTTCTTCAGTTGTTTCCTCCCCTTTTTTATTAGCCTGAATAAAATATCTCTGTATTTGAGAATGAATTTTTGTTCTGGCGCTTGACTCCTGATTAGGGGAACTAGGGGACGGGGTTTGGCTCATCCCTACCTTACATAGGTAAGGTAGTAAATTTTGCTAAAAAAAATGAAATTCAGACTGGTAATGCGCTGAGTCATTGGAGATGCAACTACTCCACAAATGCATCATTTTCCCTCTTTATTCAGATTTCATCTGATAACAGTCCTGTTCCCTTAGTTGACCTAAGAGAGGTCTTACAGTTACCCTTTATTGTGAGGAGACTATTAGCAGTAAACCATTTTACTCGTCTGCATGTAAAAAAAATTCAAACCAACAACCAACCAAAAAACTTGTGTGATTTAGTCCTCTGTTCAGTGAATTTCCTGTGGCTTTTCGAGGAAGAGCCACAACTGTCAAATTTTATTTGTTTAGACCAAATTTGATTTCATCCCCTATGACTTCTTAAAGTAGATGATAGTGAAAAACTGTATTTGCAAGGAAACGGATTTTATTGACAGCTCTAATTTAGGAATCTCAGAAGGTCAAGCTAACTGTATTCAAGAATTCAGAGGCATTTAAGTTTGCATATCACATAAGAAAATCCCGTTTATTTTATAGTATTATGGTTAACTTGGAGAGTATATTTGTTCATTTTGGACACTAGGAAAAACTCTAAAGCACTTCAGAGTTTTGAAATGAATCACTATAAATTTTGTTTACTAAGACCACGAATGATTAGGTACTTAGTTGAAAAGAGAAGCCTAAGGAATTTATAAGCATTAGAAAGATTTTGGTTTTCTCTTTATTTTCTAAAGATTTTTTTGCTAAAAGTCCTCAAGAAAGGCCACAAATCTCTTAGAGATTTACTGGTAGTTATCGCAAGAATGATAAAGGTCTGCTTATATTATGACTGCCCTTTTATTTGATGTTGAGTCCCTATTGGCGTAGACCCCAGATACTGACTGAAACTACATGTGAAACCAAGTAATTACTCATGATAGGGATAATATATCAGCACTAGGATACTGATAGTGGTAATTCTCCATGTCATTTAGATAGTAGATAACAGCACTAGAGCAACTGATAAATGATTAGGTTCAGTCATGAAATGACGCACATGTGTGTTTTCCTGGTTAGGTATGTGAGAATTACAGTTAATTTTTATTTATGCAGGCCTGTAATGTAGACAATTATTTCAGATAATGGACTTAGGGAGACAGGAAGAGGAGAATGTTTTTGCAGCTCGCTGCTAAAGATACTCTTAATTTTCCTTCAGTATTTCAGAGCATGTGGAGAGAAGCAGAAGCCTCTATAGGTCTTACAGAGATGTCTCTTACTAAGATAGGAGTATTGTATACCCCCTCCTCAGTCTGTAGGGAGATTCCAGACATCCTCATATTCATAGGATGCTCTCTCTTCTTATGCTCCTTCCAAACCTGAATTGGAGGGAAGGGGGAAGGAAATGTCTGTCTCGTCTTCCTGCTTTCACTAAGCTTTTGGATGCATGGAAATTCCCAAGAAACAGGATTAAAGCTCTCCCCTGTCTGTGAATCCTCCTCATTCCCCTGTAAATCTGTGTCTGGTTACTGTTCATGAAGATATAGTAAACCATTATCTGTCTTAATCCAATCTCTTATCTGTTAGAGATCAAGATGCGCCTCAGGATGCTGGCTGATTATCCCACATCTGTCTGTGATGGGAGGTCTTGCAGCTGGCTCTTGAGCAGCTGGGCTGTGCAGCTGTCAAGAGGTAGTGCCTCCACTCTGATTTAATATAGCAATTGCTGTCTTTCTCAGTTCCCGCCTTGCCTTCCATTGTGACCAATTTGCATTTGATTCTGAAATGATATGCAAAACCACGTATAAAATACTCATCATGCTTTCTTTAATGCAGCCAGATGTATGTCCTTAATGAAAGCAGCAAGCCAGAGGTAATGCATTTATTAACAAAACAGGAAATCGATCCTTTGCCACACAAACTATCTACTTGCATACATGTAGAGTATGGAAACTGAGTATTTTGTATGCCTTTTGCTCCCTGTTAAATGATTTGCTTTTCTGATAGTCACTGATTTCTGCTACCAATTTGAATGCGTTTACATGAGGAGAGTGGTAAAAGATCCATGATAAAACTTGAAATTAAACCAGGAATTGGATATCCTTAACACCATATTTTAAGTATATATTTTCTTCTAAAATGTATCCGAATCAGGCTTTAGCAGCACAGTCTGAAAGTCTGTCTGTATGTGATGAAAAACAGAATATCCTGTAAGAGATGTAGAAAAATTGCAATGAAAGAAGTGACATGGAAGAAAAAGCAGATTCAAACAATTCTTTCAGCCACCCACACTGTCACAGCAAAGCTTCAGGGGGCAAACACAGAAGTTTTGGAATTAATATGGTTTCGTTCAGACCTTGGAAAAAAATAAACAACCTATGGGTCATCTTACAGGAACATGGTAGGATGTCTCGCACAACTGGAGTACTGCATTCGATGGCCATAAAACTCTTCAGAAGGGATAGGCAAGGAAGGGAGGTGGTGAGGTAGCCCTGTATGTTAGGGAGTATTTTGATTGTCTTGAGCTTGATGAGGGTGATTATAAGGTTGAGTGTTTATGGGTACAACTCAGGGGGGAGACCAACGAGGTGGATATCCTGTTGGGAGTCTTACAAACCACCTAACCAGGATGAAGAGGCAGATGAGATATTCTGCAGGTAGTTGGGAGAAGTCTCTTGGTTGCTAGCCCTTGTTCTCATGGGGGTCTTCAACTTACCACATATCTGCTGGAAATACAACACAGCAGAAAGGAAAAAGTCTAAGTGGATCTTGCAGTGCGTGGAAGACAACTTCCTGACACCGCTGGTCAGTGAGCCAACTAGGGAAGGCACCCCATTGAACCTGTTCTTTGTGACCAGAGAAGGACTTGTGGATAATGTGTCAGTTGGAGGTTGCTTTGGGCATAATGATCGTGAAATGATTGAGTTTACTGTTCTTGGAGAAGTTAGGGCCAGGGAGGGGCTGTCAGTGGAACTACTACCTTGGACTTCTGAAGGGCAGACTTTGACCTGTTTAGGAGGCTGGTTGGCAGAGTCCCTTGGGAGACAGTCCCAAAGGGCAAAGGAGTCCAGGAAAAGGCTGGTCTCTGTTCAAGAAGGAAATCTTAGAGGTGCAGGAGCAGGCTGGCCCCGAATGCCGAAAGGCGAGCCAGTGGGGAGGAAGGCCAGCCTGGCTAAATAGTGAGCTTCCGCTGGAACTCAGGAATAAAAGGAGAGTTTATGACCTTTGGAAGAAGGGGCAGGCTACTCAAGAGGGATACAAGGATGCTGTGAAGTTATGTAAGGAGAAAACTAGAGCTGTGTCTGGCTACTGCTGTAAAAGGGAACAAAAAATGCTTCTATAAATACATCAGCAACAAAAAGAGGGTTATGGAGAATCTCCACCCTCTGCTGGATGTGAGTGGGGAGCATAGTAACAGAGGACGAGGAAAAGACTGAGGTACTAAATGCCTTCTTTGCCTCAGTCTCTAATAGTAAGACCAGTTGTGCTCCAGGTACCCAGCCCCCTGAGCTGGAAGACAGGGATGGGGATCAGAATGAAGCCCCAGTAATCCAAGGGGAAATGGTTAGTGACCTGCTACACCACTTAGACACCCACAAGTCTGTGAGGCTGGATGGGAATCACCCAAGGGTACTGAGGGAGCTGGCCGAGCTGATCACCAAGCCACTTTCGATTATTTATCCGCAGTCTTGGCTAACTGGGAAGGTCCCAATTGACTGGAAGTTGGCAAATGTGATGCCCATCTACAAGAAAGGCCAGAAGGAGCATCTAGGGAATTACGGACTTGTCAGTCTGACGTTGGTGCTGAGTAAGGTCATGGAGCAGATCATCTTGAGTGCCATCATGTGGCACATACAAGACAACCAAGTGATCAGGCCCAGTCAGCCTGGGTTTATGAAAGGCAGGTCCTCCTTAACCAACCTGATCTCCTTCTATGACAAGGTCACCTGCTTACTGGATGAGGGAAAGGCTGTGGATGTTGTGTACCTAGATTTTAGTAATGCTTTTGATGCTGTTTCCCACAGCATTCTCCTGGAGAAGCTGGCAGCTCATGGCTTGGACAGGTGTACTCTTCACTGGGTCAAGAGCTGGTTGGATGGCCGTGCCCAAAGACTTGTGGTGAATGGAGTCAAATCCAGTTGGCAGCTGGTCGTGGGTGGTGTTCCTCAGGACTCACTACTGGGGCCAGTTCTGTTCAATCTGTTTATCAATGATCAGGATTGAGGGGATTGAGTGCACTGTCAGTAAGTTTGCAGACACCTCCATATTGAGTGGGAGTGTTGATCTGCTCAAGGGTAGGAAGGCTCTACAGATGGATCTGGATTGATTGGATCAGTGGGCTGAGGCTAATTGTATGAGGTCCAACAAGACCCAGTGCCGGGTCCTGCATTTGGGTCACAACAACCCCAAGCAATGCTGCAGGCTCGGGGAAGAGTGGCTGGAAAGCTGCATGGTGGAAAAGGACCTGGGGCTGTTGATCGGCAGCTGTCTGGACATGAGTCAGCAGTGTGCCCAGGTGGCCAAGATGGCCAACAGCATCTTGGTCTGCATTAATAATAGCATGGCCATCAGGAGTATGGAAGTGATCTGGTGAGGCCGCAGCTCAAATACTGCGTTCGGTTTGGGGCACCTCACTATAGGAAAAACATTGAGGTGCTGGAGAGAGTGCAGAGAAGGGCAATGAAGCTGGTGAGTGGTTTGGAGCATAAGCTTTGTGAGGACCAGCTGAGGGAACTGGGGCAAGTAATAGGACAAGAGGAAATGGCCTGAAGTTACACCAGGGAAGGTTCAGATTGGATATTAGGGTCAGCCTCAGGGTCATTAGTATTATTACCACATACAGCATTGCACAGAGCAGATAATAATTTTCAATTCTGTGACTCTGTCTTATAAGAACTGTGTTAGATGCTCATGGGCCCACCAGTGCTGCCCTTACCTGTGCTGAGTAGTACTTTTCTATCCACTAAAGTTACTGGGACTGCTTAAACAGTGCGGTGCTACTCAGTGCATTTATGAGTACTAAAGTCATACTTTGGCTATGGAGGTGGTTTTTGGCAGAAACACCACTTTTTGAACTTTTAGGGGAGGGACGTGTAAAAATGATGTGCTTAGTCAAGCCACCCAAAAGTGTAATTAAAGCTGAAGGAGATAGGAACAGTCAGACTAGACTGTATAGTCAGTTCTTACACATCTTTTTGGCTGCTGGAAATGTGATCAGTCACCATAAATCCCATTTTATATAAAGAGAATAAGTAGACCTCATTACAGCTTTTTGGCTGTTTATGTTTCGCTGCTGGCTATCGATACATGACAAGGCAACGTTAATCTTCTCTCTCCGGCAGCCAGTAGAAGAAAACCACACATGGGCATCCAGGGGCTGCAGAGGAAGCACAGAAATACACAGACTGGAAAAGGTGGAGAGGTCAAGTTTAGCATTCAAACCTTGCTCATGACTGACTTAAAATATTACTCTTCAGCTGCTAAAGGCTGGATTTCAGCAGCAAATTTGACCAGACGGACCACACAATGAAGTCATCAGCACTGAGACCCACCAGCTTGAAAAAACAACAACCCCTGGTGTTAAGACAAATGCTTTGAAGAGTGGTTGATATTAATCAGGTGGTGCTACTGGTTTGGAGTTCGTTAGTCATTCTGTATGAATAAAAATGCTGATAAAGGACATAATAACATTACAGAGCCAAGGCAGTTTTGTAACACAAGAAGCCACAGATCTGAATCCTACTTAGGGGGAATTGGTCAGGGTCCATTTCAAAATTCCTTAAGCCAAATTCATCTCTGGGCTAACTCCTTTGAAGTCACTGGGGTTACACAAGGAATTAATTTGGCCCTTCGGCTCTGGGCTTCAGCAGAGATCTGACTAGCGATCCTGTTCGCCGTGTTGGAGGTTTAGCATTTCAGCTTGGTTTCCTCAGAGGAACTCCCAAGAGGACCCATTGTGTTCCCGCTGTGATCAGCCCTCATCTTTCCCGCCTGCTCTTTCCATCTGTTTCTTAATTGCTGTGTTAACAACTGGACTTTTTTTTTTTTAAAAAAAAAAAAAAAAAAAACAAAAAACCCCCACAAAACTATCACGTACTATGAAAATAACTCCTTTTGTGTTTTGGGTGTTTGCCTACAACTATATTTGGTAACCTAAATCAAATTTCTAGCATGTCAAAGTTGGGCATGGCTTTCGCTCACTGAGAGAAGTTAAAATGCAGTGTGCCTGCCTCCGCTTGAGACAGGCACAACTGAATCTTACTAATGCAGGGGCTGGATCCAGAATTGCTTTAATTTAATGGAGGTGCAGTATCTGGTTTTGTCTGCCTCCTCCTCCCAGCACACAGTGTTTGTCCAGCATGTGCTGAGCTGGACCAGGGAACCAAATCAGTTAAAAATTAACCCAGAAAATCTGTGTTCAGCTAAATCCATTAGCTGCCCCTCATTAAAAGATGGTGTGGTAGCAGAAACAGAGGACTGAGAGATGGCCAGAGGTGAGCGGCAGCACCGGGCATGGCCTCCAATGCACTTGGTGGCTCTTCTGACCGTTGAAAAAAGGAGAGGAATCTCCAGCTACCTGAATTTTTTGCATTTGGGAGATGCTGAGTTTTGTGTGTCTTTTGTCAGTGGCTGTTAGGTGGGTTGACAGGAGGAGGAGAAGGGTCTGACGGGCTAATGGTAGAGCAGAGGTGCTGCTGGCAGCCGATGGTGGTAGTCCTGGCAAAGCCAGAGGTGCTCAGGGAGCTCATCTGGTAAAGCTGTGGGGTCTCAAGGGAGAGACAGTCTTCAAGGACTCCCGTTTTGCTTGTGGGTGGTAATGTCTCAGTCCCACTTGAGCAATCTGTACCCATTATAAAACCATAATGGGCATGGTCAGAAACCCACCTGGATGCATTCCTGTGCGATCTACTCTAGGTGAACCTACTTTAGCACGTGGGTTGGACTGGATGATCTCCAGAGGTCCCTTCAAACCCCAGCCATTCTGTGATTGGGTGCGATTAGGTAGTGCTCTCATAGCCTGTATGGATGTTAATGGATGTTCAGAGCATACGTCCATGCCTGTGGATGTGTGCACAGTGCTGAGCCCTGGCTGGGCTCCCTGGCTGCGTGAACATGCTGACTGAGCATGCCCTTGGAAGTTTTAGCAGAGCTTGTGTCTAGGACTTCTCCCTGGGAGATGGGTCAGATATCTATGATGAGTCAGCACTGTCAATCATCTGAAGGATGTTTCTGTATGTGAAGAAAAGTGACGTAAACTGGAAAGGGAACGGTACTGGTGTCCAGCATTTCTATTCAAATTCTGGAGATTGGAAACACGCAAAATATTTAACAGCATAATGTTTTCTCTGCTTCATGTTGCATATAACCAGGATGAAAAAAGTTTCATGTAGGTGTGGTTTATGAAATAAGGATAAGCATTTATCAAAACTGGGGCAAATCTCTTTTCACCTTTTTCTCTCCATCTCTCTCCCTTTCCCTTCTCCTCCCATTTTGGAGAGAAGGTTGTAACTCAGTGGCCAAGCCAACAAGACTGGCACCCATCTGCTGAGGGGCTGCTTCTGTAGAACCAGACCCAAGTCTGGTCTGTAAATCACTCCCATAGTTAACATGATAGGCTGGGGAGGTGGAGTGTCTAAGAGTAAGATAATGTGATACACTGAGGAGCAGAAATACCCACTGTGTTGCAAGTTAAAAGTTCAGGGGTTTTTTTTCCCATAGAAGAACATTTTAAAATATAATGGACTGATAATATTATTTCTGAAGATATAATTGGTTGTGTTACACCTGCTTCTGTCAAAGAATACGTTGGATTACAATGTGCTGTGTGAAGCTTCCCCTGAGAAGTCCACGTGTTTCCTCTTGGAGGAAATATACTCCATCTCTGACTCTTACTAGCCAAAGGCCTACCAGGATGGCAAGCAATGGAATAGTTCTCCAAGTGTCGATGGAAAATGCTTGAGAAAGTAACTTCTCCTCTAACAAACACTTGAACAACAAAAGAGCACCATAACACAAGGAATTATAAAAGTCTACTCAGTAATCAAGAATTAATTGGAAGATCTTAAGTAAATTAGTACAATTATAAATGTGATTTAAATCTGATTTTCACCAACTGTGGATACTGGCTTTGCAATTTTGGTTTCCATTTGAATTTTTTCTTCTCTTTTTTTTTTTTTTTTTTTTTGTGGTATTACAATGTATCCTTCAAATAAAATGGGTAAGGTGGTGAAAAAGATATGAAGCTGAAAAAGTTATGTCTGTCCGTCCTTTCTGGAACAAAATGACATAGTCTGTTCCAGTTATTGAATCAGCAGATCTTTTTTCTATTTCTTTTTTTCCTGCAAAATAAATTGTTTGGGCTTGACAATGGAATTCATTGATGCATGTATATTGATAGGAGTAAGACAGGCTTTCAGCTATACAGTATAGCACCATGCAAGTGAAAAATGTAACTCGTTTTGTGAGTGTTGAAGGGACAAAGTGTCATGATTAGGAGGTGATGGTTGGAGGTTGCTCACTGGGCAAGCGGCTTCCCAAAAGATAGAACCTGAATTTCCTCACAATGAAGCTGATCCTCAACCTTTGAGGCCCATGATGGAAGAAACTTGCTGCTTGGTGTCCTGCACGGCACCAGCTGGCACAGCACGGGCTGTCTTGTCTGCACAAGCGCCCTGGTCCCATGCCTGGAAATGGTGACCCTTCCAACTTAGTACCTTAAGACTACGGTTTTATTCATACACCTGTGTCCTAGATTTTCATCATCTGATCTCCAAGTTCGTAGCACATGTGATATTCTTAACACAGCACTGAAGAATTTTTTCAGTCATACTGATGGATTTTTGCAAACTGAAGTCGTTACTGCTCAATAATTTTTTTCAGCGTTTCTGCTGTGTCATGAATAGCGGGTTGTTGACTTTTCCAAGCTTTTAGTGTTCAGAAAATGTGTTCTTTAAAATAAAGCACACTTCTAGCTAGGATTTCTAAATAGTACGGCAGGTGTTACTGGAAATAATATGAAATAGATTGTTTTACCTGTCTATACCTCAGTGAAAATAGATGTATGATTAAAAAAAGCCAGTTAACCTTTCTGTGGTACTATCTTGTGCTTCTCCAAACTTCTGATCATTTAAATTATTCACCCTTTTTGTACAGCAATTATTTTAGGTCTGAATCTGAAACAGATTTATGCAGGTGCTTAATTTTAAACACAAAATGGGATTATAAATGTGCATGAAGCTCATTATGTGAGTAGATCATAGAGCTTTGTGTAGGATTAGGGTAAGCTCCTGTGATGATCTGTGTGCGAGAGATCTCTTGTGTTTCCTCTGAAGACGTCTCTGCAGAGTGGTCTCATAACGAAAGATCCATAAGGCTGGATTTAGGTCCTGCTTAACAGAAACATGTGGAAAGGGCAGTGCCAATCTGAAATTCATGAGAACGAGCACAAAGACAAGGTTAAGCCTCATTTCTAGAGTCAGCTGTGCTCTGTGTCTTTTGATTTTTAATGTCTGAGTGAATACCCAATGAAAAACAGAGCATTTGCATCTTATTTCTGGGGATGTTTAGTAGCTGATAAAGCTCCACTGGTTTCTGAACTTCCAGGTGAAGCTGAGCGCTCCTGGGGGCTCTAGGCAGCTGGGTCCACCAGACCTCACTTCAGGCTGAAGTTTATTTTGCTCGCTTAGGCCTTGTCAGTGTTGGCAGCAGCGCTTGCAAGGCCACAAGGCTGCAAAAGTGACAGAACTTGTTTGTCTGAACTCTGTGAAACCTCTAGCATGTTGTTCTGCTTATGGTTTGATCCTGTGCGTTTCCATCCTCAGTGTTATGGGCATTCGCTGAACCCCTCTTGAGCGAACAGGGTGAAGTGAATTTCAAGAGGTGCACTGAGACTTGGAAAGGATGACAGTAAGAAATCCGGTCAAATTTTAATTTAGAATATTCAGATTCCAAGTTGTCCTCAATCCCCATTGCTGCTGTTTAGCTTAGTATGCTCTTGCTTCCAGCAGAATTATAGATGTTTTTCACCTTAGAAAAAAAAAAATAAGAAATGGCAGAAGAAATGGTGGTCATGGAAGCATATATGCAAAAACTCTTCAGATACAAAATACACCAAATGAGCTGGATCGAGTAGTGAAAATAGTTTTTACTTATAGTATAATTCTTTAAAGATACGTACTACCTGGAAGGTAAAGAAACATTTCAATAAGAAATGAGAGTGTTTATTTTTATATAATTTTTACCCAATGACCTTTGGCACACACACAACAGGGAGATAAACAGGCTGAAGGAGAGGACTGTGGCCTGCTATGGTCTAATGTGGCAAGTTTCTATTGATGTTTGAAGACCAAAATGTACTTGGGTTTTGAGAAGTAAAATGTCAGTGAGAGATATCTAACATGAAATCGGGAACTGTAGTTTGATGGCTTCTCACAGAACAGGCAAGAAATCCTCTGGCAGGCTTGTTTGCTTCATTTCTGAGGAATTTATAGCAAGTCATTGAGTATGGTAGTGCACTTTTAAAATTAAGTGCCTTGTGTGGCTATGTATGGAGAGTATTTTGAAAGTAGAGGACAATCACTGAAAGTTATAATTAAATGCCTGCTGATAAGAGTTTTTGAGGATGACAGCTCAGTTGTCATGGCTGACAAGTGGCTCCTCTTGGAGCCCGTTTTTCCAGTGCTGCTCAAAGCCTGGACTAAGCAGCTCTGTTCTCACAGGAGCTGAGCTGGCTGGGGTCATCACCTGCTGCCCACCACTGGGTGCTGAGCATCGTGCATGTGGCCGTGGTTGGCCGCACCAGTGCTTGCTGGGGTTTCTGCGTGTCTCAGGGTCAAACAGTTATATATGTGTGAAGAGGTGGGCTCTGCAGTCTTTGCTCTCCAGGTAGGAGCTGGTGTCCCCCCATTCATACATAAACTATGCAGGCAGGAGCATTCCTTACATTGTATGAGGCATTAGTGCGCTCTCCCTTACTGCTTCAGGATAAATACATACTCCAGATTCAAGTTGCAGCAGGTATTAAAAAATTAAATAAAGTCCTCAAAATAGTATTTATTAAGTGTATTGGCACACTGTCTTTTGAAGAATGTATGAAAGTTGAGGTGAAGGCTCGTGTCCTCGTCCTCTTTGTTTTAAAGAGAAAATGCTTTGGTTTACCTTTAAAAGGAAGTGAAAATGAAGGTCTCCTATTGCTGTCTCTGATTTTAGTGTTTCTAGCATGGTTTGCAGACTTTATGTGGAAGTTATGCTAAGTTGCTCTTATTTTGTTTTGCATGTGTGCTCTGTGGAGTATTTTCATTTATATTTTATTAGATAAATGACAGCAGGAATTTGAATATAAAATAAATCTACATAAATGAAAATAACTTTCACCAGAGCAGCCTAATGGTGAGGAGAAAATCGTCATCACCCAAGATAGATGGGCATGGAAGTGTAATTTAGTGGAACTGATGTATTCAAGCCTACGGATATTGGACTGAGGCTCAGGGGACCTGGATTAACATTCATGAAATGCTTCCCTCACTGTGTCTCATTTCAGATTGTACGGGGACAATGTCTTTCCCTGAGAAGTGTTTTAATATATACTGCTTTCTTTTCTGGGTAACCAGTACTTTTAGCAAGTTAAAATTTGCACTTATTGAGAAAACAAAAGCAATTAAGGCAATAACAGACAAATTAACAAGTAAATACTTAAATCTGTATAGAAACCAAAGCTGGAGGAGCCCAGGGGGATGCAGCCCCTGTGTGTTCCCTGCCAGGGCACCATGCAAGTGTGTGCAAGGTTACATCAAGTTTTCAGAAACTAATCTTACCTTATTTATATATGGTATCTTGATGCAAAAGCCTCTTGAAATATGGACTACTCCATTTTTTTTAAATAGCCCTTCATTTGTGAAATGTTTAGAAATTTATTTAGGGGAGCCTTTGTGTTCATATTCTGCTCTCTTGCCTTATATGGTTCTTTTGCAACTGTACACTAGACTGAAATCTTAGATGGTACTTTGGTTGTAATGGCTTCTTATCTTTTCTGGAACTGACATTCTGTTCTGTAGCTTACTGTGTATTTGTCTTGAGAAGCTATTAATCTTCTTTCTGTGCTCTTCTTATTTTTCCTCCACACTTGCACAGTGGCTTTTCCTGGACCCAGTTTCATATTCAGCTCCCACCACACAATCCCTGCCTGCTTCAGTGAGAGCTGTGTGAGGCCAGACAGGGTGCTGAACCCTGTAGATTCTTTATTTCTTTGGTTTCATGGGGTTTTACAATCATTTTCTTACTGTAAACCTGAGACCCTTTTTGCCATAGATTATTTTTGGCTATTTTAGTAAATGTTTTGGTTGTTCTGACTTAAACCAAAACTTTTCGAATGATAGTAAGAGATGCTTTTTAAGAGGGTAGGGGTTTCAAAACTACAGTGTAGTGTACTGTATAGTATATGAATATATTGTAGTATGCAAAGCATAGTATAACTCCTGCAGTTGCCAAAGCCTAATGCTAATATATAGTCAATGGCATAGGAACTCTTCTAACAATTAAAAAACAGGAGAGAACATGCAGAAGTAATCAGCCAATTTTGCAAAACTGAACACTGATATGACAAGGTCTTGTGTTCGAGTATGACATTTCATGAAATTATTGTTCCTAAATAGTCATACCTGGGTTTTTTTGGTCTTACTGTGGTAATTTAGGTACACCGTCTAACCAGAGATCACATTTAAGATGCAACTACAGCAACTGAATCTCATGATGTGTTTTTATAAAACTTTTTTTTCAAGTTGCTGTCGTTGTTATATTTATCTACTGAAAAGTAAAATCTCATTAGATTAATTTTCTGTCATTATGAGATAAAATATTGTGCCACTTTAGCTCACCTCAATTGAAAAGAAGACACTTCCACCCCACCCTGGATCTAAATTCAGAAAAAAGTCTTTTTGCAAATTCTAAGTACAGATTACCCTATGTAAACGAAATGCTTTTGTTCCTATATTATATTGCTTGATTTTTTTTTTCTTTTATTTCCCTCCCCTCCTTTCTAGAAATAGTTATTTCTCCTGAGGGTTGTTCTCATGGTAATGTTGAAGTTGCTTCGTTTAAGGTGGCTTTTCCCCCTGCCAAAATCTTCAGACAAAAATCAGTCTCCTAAATTGTACGCCTTCTGAAGCCCTTATACACATTGCCAATATGTGTCTGTCATCTTCCAAGGTCTTTTTGTGGTCTGCTCCAAAGCCTGGCCAAATCAAGTCTGTCTCTGTACTGGGGAAAAAGAGAGGGAAAAAAAAAAAAAAAAAGAAGAAAGAAAAAAAGAANAAAAAAAAAAGAAGAAAGAAAAAAAGAAAAAAAAGCCCCCCTTTGATCTAAAAACAAAGGTTAGAAAGTCAGAAACTATCTTGGTAGGCTCTGGGGTGTTCCCATCTCAGTTGCCTTCACCCCTCCCTGTGCAGTAGAAGAAGAACATTCCCACCTGTGACCACCCCCAGGCACAAGCGTGGAATTGAACCTGGGGGATAGATACCACCACATGTGGGGCAAACCACAAGGAAAACCGCCAACTGCACCTCAGTTTCTTTGCTGATTTTGGAAATGGGCACCGATGCTGTTGCTCTTAGGTCATTCTGTGTCAGTTGTACTCATTCACGTTGTAAGCTCAAGGAGGATCCCTGCTAGGATCTGCACAGTGCCCATCACTGGGAGAGAAATAGGATAGGAGTGCATATGATGCAGGCAGGCTTGGTGGCTCGGGTTCATCTCCAGTCTGCCCCACAGTGAGGAGATCCATCAGATGGACACGGGTGTGGGGTCAGAAACTGAGTCACTGGACATACCAGCTTTCCCTGACCCTGGGTCCTCATAGCTCCTGTCGCTGTGTCCATCTGTGGCTGCGTTCATTTGGCTTTGGTTTTGTCTCAAGGGGAAAGGTGATGCTTACAAGAAAGACTATCTCAAACTAGGATGGATAAAAGCTGCTCAGCTCCCTTCATGTGTTTGGCTGCAAGAAAGATTTTGGCTGTAGGATTTTGAAGTATCTCTGAGTTTTCTGAAAACAAACGTGTTCTATAGGCTTTGCAGACCCTCTGCATCCAGCAGACGCTCATGCTGAGAGTTTGCACAGAGATGCAGAAGTCGACACGTTGGCCCTAAGTAACTGGATCCAGTCCACGGTCTTCACGTCACTTGGCCTTATTAAACATTTGTGTGCATCTGTAAAAATTCCCCATACTAATTTCTCATTCTAACCAGCATCTATTTCAGACAGAACGTTAATAAATGAGGCTGAGGCACCAGTACTGACTAACGAGATAGGAGTTTGATTGCTTGTGCTTGGTGATGAGTGAGCTATGATTCACAGGGTGGCGAAACTTGCTTGGTGCAACATGGAATTGCTGCTAAACGAAGAAAAGAAACTTTTCAAAAATATTGTTATGATCAGTGACCAAACAGCTTTCATATGTGAAGTCTTTTCTCTTACTACCATGCTGCAGAACAAGCTCTGTGTAAATCTCTGTATATGGACGGAGGCAGCTTAGAGGACAACTCAACAGAAGAGAAAATTAATAAAATAATATGTTGGTTCTCTGGAAACAGTTGAGTAATTTGGTCTGGCTGGGCAGGTAGGCTGGCACTATGTTATGAGAATTTTCTGGAGAAAAGAAATCATTTGTAGGTATGTTCACTTCCCTACTTTTTTCCCCTTTCAGAGTAAACAGCACTTCTTATAGGAAGATTGCAATGTAACACACATCCATCTGCTACACTTTTCAAAGTAACAAATGACATGTTGCAGGCACTGTGTACGGCCATTGAAGTAAATGATAATTATTTTTGAATTTAAATTCCATTTTCAAAGTTGAATTCAATTAATCAAATTTGGTAAAGATCAAAACAAAAATAGTACAAAATGTGTATCAGTATACACTAAACAAAGGAGCCCGCAAAACCAAAGAAGCAAAGAGCACATAACATCCCCAGCACCCTGTTCAGCCTCACACAGCTCCCACTGAAGTGGGCAGGTTGTGGTGCTCTGCCAAGTGGTTGCCCAAGACCTGTTAAATAAGTATGTTGTGCTCTAGTCCTTTTAAATTTTGTAGAATCATAAAATCATTTCAGTTGGAAGAGACCCTCAGGATCATTGAGTCCAACCATAACCTAACTCTAGCACTAAACCATGTCCCTAAGAGCCTCATCCAGATGCCTCTTAAGCACCTCTAGGGATGGTGACTCCACCACTTCCCTGGGCAGCCTGTTCAGTGGTAGTCTGTTATTTTTAAGACATATTAGTGTTACACAAGCCTTAGAGTTGCATGGCTTTTCTTTGCTTGGGCACATTCGTTACAAAGCTCTGTATTCTTTTATTGCCGGGGTTTGGAAAGTTTCTAAGGAGTGAGGTATAAGCCAAAGTAGAATCTTGTCAGCTTCATGGAAGGTAGAGGATTCTCTGCTTTTGGGAGGGGGGNTGTATATATATATATATAAAAAATATGTATTTAGTGGCCAAAACCAGATAGTGCTTGGGTTTTACATTTTATTTGCAAGGCCACAGAAAGCCCTATGTTGTGTGCCTGTTCTGCATCAGAAGCAAGAGCAGTATTTGCTCTTTTCTCCCTTAGGTACCTAAATGCCTCTTGGATGTCTCCCAGCCATGACTACGCTTGGCTTTCCAAAACATTTTTTTTTTTTCCCCGCCCCCTCCTGTGGGAGAGGGGATCAGGAGGGAGGTACTCAACACAAGGAGTTGTATTTTAAAAAATGGGACTAATGTGAATATGAGAGGAAGATTAAAACAAAACCAAAGAAAGCCACTTATAAAAACAAACAAAAAACCAACCAAAACAACAAAAAAGCCCCCAACAACAACAACAAAAACAACCAAACAAAAACCATACTGCAGAGATCCACATGTGCTCATTGTATGCTGTAGAACTTCAGCTTAGAGGCTCTTTTGTATCTATGCTGAGGTGAGGGTGAAGGAGAAATAAACCCATTCTGTGGAAAAAGACTTGCAAAATCCTGTGCAAAACGGGAGCATAGCTTTGTGGTGCCTTTGTTTACACTTGCATGACTGTAGGTGTGGAAGTGGTAGCCAAAGTGCTCTTCACTGAAATGAGTAGTAAAAGTCTTGAGTTCAAGCTTCTGCACAGTGTAGTTTCTGTGCAGAGTTGGGTCCAGAGGCTAACATCAACCACCATGACATTTTTCTCTCTCCGCTTTTTTTTTTTTTTTAATTCTTCTCCATAGCAAGCACTTAGAAATTTCTTGCAAGACAAATGAACTGTGATGGCAGTGGAAGGCAAACCGAATGCTCTCCAGGATTTAAAGAAGAGGTGTAGTATTTCAGATTTAAGGAACACTTTCTGAGAGAGAAAAAAGTGCGTGTTGTGAAAGGTTGTTGACTAAAATGATTCACGTGCGTTGCTGCTCTATTGCCTAAAATCCAGGTGGAAGGCTTTTGTTTAATTTGCAGAAGAAACTGTCAGTGTTTTAATGTGGAGCTCGGCAGGGGCACTAAGCTTGCTGTATATATAGCTTAGAGGGCTAGGTCAACAGAGATTATTTGAAGGATGGAAGCAACCAGATAGATCAATTGAAAATGTTTGTTTACTGGCTTTATAATAGTGACAGGATGGAAAAATCCCGTTGGGCCTCATTTAGAAAGCAGCCTGAGTTCTGCCCACTCTCTGGTGATGGTAGAGGTAAAAGTGGTGCCCTTGGAAATGCAGCCCTCAGTGTCCTCAGGGTTTTCTGTGTGATTTGTTATCGCTGAACTCCTGACTACAGTGCGTGTCCCGCTGATGCTTTGCCAATTTGCAAAACTGTTTGCTATCCTTGATTTGCGAAGGAACCTGAGTTCTGGAATTGTGCTGACATGGTGATTTTCTCAAAATTACTGCAGGAGCACAGCAGGCCAAACAGGAGAGCATCCAGGTTACCTTGCGCTGCTTCCAAGAGCAGTGCCATTAGAAAATCTGAGGGAAGTGCTCTCTGTAAAACAGAAGAGGACACTGGGAAAGTAGAGTATGTGATTAAACTCAAAAATAAGAACATATCACAAAAAGAATCACTTGTTTCATTTTTAGCACATATAGTGGTAAAAGCACTTGTCACTTATGCTCAAAGAAACAGCAGAATAGATGGCCACTCTTAGGCTGAATGGCTTCTTTCTGGTTTCCTTTGGTCCTCTCTAGGTCAAAGTATTTGGAGATAGTTGGGTACCGGAATGAGGGCGGATGCCTGTTCCACCTACATCCTGATCTCCCTTTTTCAAACCCCACTCCCTGTCCTCACCCATCCCCACAAGAGGAACTTGCTTGCATTGGAGCAGATCATGCTGTCATCTTTTTGGGTGCAACACTGATGGACTCCGTGGCTGGTGCGTGTGTACTGATTCAGGGCAATTAAAGTTTTCTCATTGTTTTAACAAGAACAGCTTTAATCATCTGGCTAGCTTTCATTCTGAAATCCATACCTCAGTTAACATGGATTTTGCTGTCAGAAAAATCAAGTCTTCTTGACCGTGGCAGTGCAGCAGTTTGATTCTGCCAGACCTCATTGGGAAAGCAGAAAAGAGGACAGTGAGCACTGTTTGCCTCAGTGAATTGTCAATTCATTAGAAGGATGAAAAGGGGTTGATTGGATTCATGGCTGTTTTAAACTGGTGCACAATTAGTCCTCTTTCCTTTCCTATTTTTTTAAAATATAATTTTCAATTATCATGTTAATTAAAAAAGTGGTAGTATTACTGCATGCAGGTAAAAATGCTGGACCTGTTTGAAACTATTTTCTGGAATATCCAGGGACCTGAGAGTATAAAAGTGAGACCGGGAGTGTTAAATGATTATTTGAAAATTCACAATAGCATAGGTTTGTTTCTGCATATTGATTTAATCATTTTATAACTTTGAATGCTTGAGGCTTTTTTTTTTTAATTGCAAACTTGAGAAAATTGGAGCAAATGAGTTAACAAAGGCTGAAAAAAATAAAGAAAACAAAACCACTGACAGTAATATGCATTGTGTGACAGAGGTCCATTGATAAACCAGAATAAGAGACTGTGAATGCAAACAGATTGTTGCTGTGCTAGTAATATGGAACATATGTCTGTGGTTAACAGCATGGCTTAGATGCCATGGGAGGTTGTGGTACATGTTAACTGTAAAGAAGGCAATCATTACTAGTATGAACGTAAAATTTCTGACCATACCAGAAACTTTCTGAATCCTGAACTTCCAATCCCAAGAATACTTGGATGGATTTGGTTTTGAATCAGGTCTAAAATGGGTAAGGATGATCTTCTATTTCTGATGTAGCTGGAAATCTTCTACCATTATGAACAATCTCATGAAATTCTTTGATCGTTTCATGATTTGGCCTCCAAAATGGGGCCATCCTTTGCTAGGTTTTACTGTGTAGCACATATTTTTCAAGCAAAAGATGAAGGCACATTCTAGAAATGTTGTGAACTCCATATGTGTGCATGGCTGTGAAAAACCATCTGTAACTTCATTCTTCAGTATTTCCTGCTCCTACTATAGAGATAATGGAAGTTGAATCTGTTTATTTTAGAATATATTCTCCAGTTATTCCATGGAAATATGAAATTATTTTAATCATCAGAAGGTTTTGAGACATTTATGTAGGCAGCTGCTGAACAGATGGTAGAATATTAAACAATATATTTCAACATACACATATCTTCTGTGGGTTCTGTTCGTCAATGGTTTAGAAGTACTTGTGTTTAAAGGATTTTTTGAGACTTCCACTCTGACAGCTTTCCTCATGCTGGTCTTTGTTAAAAGATGATTCACTAATTGGTTTCTGCTAAGTCTTCTGTTGATGTGACTTATCCTGTGTTTTTAAGAGAAAATATATGCGTTTCAATGCTTTAGATATAGTAAGCAGGAAGCCTCAAAAACTAGTTCCATCTCAGGAATCTGGATTGTAATGTTCTAGAAAAAAACAAATTTGCTCTTCGACTTCTTGGAAGATGCACTTGTACATTCAGAAAAGTGGATGCTCTCCTTGTGTCCTGCTGATGCAGGGCAGGCCTGCTGCACTGAGGGGCTTTTGGATGTTCTGTGAGCAGCTGTGTCACCATTGCATATGACAGCATTCTTACTGCATAGCAATTTTCTTAAGATGAGTTGGAAAACTTCAAAGCCATTGCATCTCCAGCAGAATAATATCTGTATTTAACAGTGACTCTCTGTGTAAGCCCAGTCTTGGATGATGATGTTTGTCATGGCTCAGAAAAGCTGTGTTTTGGGATCTCCGTTACTGTCTGAACTGCATCTGGTTCCAAATAGTTTGATGTTTTTGGTGGACAATGGAGAAATCTTGATGGAAACCACAGAGCCGGTTGGGATACAAGAAGTAGGATGTATCAAGTTTTGGAATTAGTTTTCTCTGAGTCAGTTTTGTGAGGTTAATAAGCACAGTACTCACGCTGCTTTTTGTGGGATAGCTTTCTAATCTTTCCATCTATACTTTTTGTTGACCACAGGAAAACATTGCCTGGAAATAAGAGAAAAAATAATTTTATTATTGGCTAATTGTAGAGTTAGAATACAGCTAAGGATGTGGTAAGTGGTTATGTTGATGCTATTTTCATAATTTATAGGCTATTTTTTCATTAATTAATTTATTTATCTAAGAACGATGCTAAGTAGTCTGGGGTTTTTATTGCTAGGCTGTGGTGTAATTTTACAAATGTTTCAAATCTAGAGATTAGCACTTATATGGGCATGAGATGCATAAATTCATAACGAGTACAGAACGTTGATATACTAGAGGGTTATTTTAACCATTCTAAAAACCCCGTTATCTGTGTTCCTCAGAAGGGACTTTTCTACAAGTGACAGTCCAGCAACTGGAGCAACCTATCTATTTTGACTAAATATGGCTTTAAAAGGCTAACATAAAGTCAAGAATGATTTTAACATAGAAACCAATTTTCATTTATTGGTAGCTTGCCATTGGCAGAATTAAAGAACTTTCAGAAGGGATGGCAGCCCTTTTTGCCTCTGAAATTGCTCTCACTGTGATCTTCTCTGTGTTTGGCTTTGTGATGAGTTTGCTGATCATCAGAGTCAGTCCCAGGATGGCTGCCACACTGTTCCTCTGATTTGATTTATGTTAACATATTGCATTAGGAAAAGGAGAAAGTCAGAGTGATTGCAAGGTCTTTCAAAGACATAAATGCAAGAAGGAGAGGCAAGTTTTACACCTTAAGTGCACATGAAGAAGAAAAGCCATTGCAGACTAAGCCTTCATAGGAGAGAGGACACATCAGAAGCTGCAGAAGGCATGGCTAAGTCTAGTGTATGGGCAGTAAGATTAGATTTATAGCCCGCAAGGAAACAGTAATAGATGTTCATGTTTAAGCTGCAACTTGAGATTTTTTTCTGCTTATTTTCTTTAGGGTGCTGGCAAAATAAGTATTTTACACAAATACTTGGCTCAAATTCTTTTACTTTATTCTCCCATGGGTCTCGGAATAGATACTTGAATTGAGCAAACTATTTGGCCCCGAAGCTATTATACAACAGACTACTAACATATCTGCTAATCTGAAATACAGTAAGCATATAACTTAAGTGTTCATTGCCATTAGAAATATGTTCTTGAACCTTTTTTTGGAAAGAATAACCCTCAGGTGGTTACAGTCTTTGTTTCTCTAAGGTATTTGCTTTCCTTTTCTTTCTTCTCCCCTCTCTCCTCTAGATGCCTTACAGTAGCCCTAAGGCTACACTAGAATTCTTTCTTTGGCAGCGACTTGCCTGTTGTTCATCTTCACAGAATTGCAGAGACACTGCAAAAAAAATTATTCAGCTCCTACCAAGAGGGTTTGCAAGGAAACCTTTGGTCCTGGTTTGCTCTCAGACTCTCTCAGGCATTAGAGGAGCGGGCAGTACAATCTCTTGCTCCATCCCGTCTTGTGACCAGTGTCCTGGATGGGAGCCTTGCTGCTTTCCATTCACAGCCACAATTGCTGCTTGCAGCCTTTTGGGAAAGCTGATCTGTTACAGCGTGTGTAATAGGGCCAGTAATTGAGAGAGCATTATATTTAAAGTTCCTAAGATAACTGCTGTCACAGCTTGTTAGGACATTGGGTTTATGTTGGGCTTTTAGTCACCTTAGGGGATGAATCCTTCAACCTCTTCATTAATGGTCTGTGGCTGTTCAGCTGCAGAGTCCTGCAGGTCTGTGTAATCGCTTCAGCACGTCGGGCTTTGGCTCAGGATTTCCTGTCCTGTATTTCTTGGTGGTTGAAATAGAATTGCCCAACAAGCAGCTGACTTTTACAACACAAGAAGTTGTGCGCTAGGTTTTTGCAGTAAGTGTACATTTACATGGGGTTTTGAGGTGCTTTTAGTAAGCCTTGCCAATGCAAACTTTCAGACTTTCTCATTGATCTGCCTGTATCTCGCCCCCCATTCACTGTTCTGTCCGTCAGTCTCACGTCATCCAGTTCTTAGATAGGGTTCTGTTAGTCTAGATCCCAATGGTAATTCTTGTACACATTTGAGTCTTTTTTTCTGGTTCACAAAGTCTGCCTATATCCTCTTTCACATGAGAACAACAGTGGTCTGTTACATTATTTTTTTAATATTGTAAGGGAATTCTATTAACTCTTGCTCTTCAGCCTGGGCCCCAAGCTTCAAAAATGAAGACTCATATCCAAGTATCAGTGCTTGCTTCTGGTTTTTTTTTTTTCTACATATTTCCAGCCTGGGTCTTTGATCAGGTGATACTCAGTAACTACATTTCTGGTGCTCACTCTTCACCTACAATTGTATTAATTTTTGCAGGAACATAATCATCAGATTGATGATATACATAGGATTTACATAGGGAAATGCAAGTAAGAAAATCACAGAAGGGTTGAGTTTGGAAGGGACCTCTGGAGGTCATCTGCTCCAAACACTGTTCAAGCAGGGTCATCTAGAGCAGGTTGCCCAGGACCATGGTTTTTGAGTATCTCCAAGGACAGAGACTCCACAACCTCCCTGGGCAATCTGTGCCAGTGCTCAGTCACCCTGTCTTACAGGGAGCTTCATGCCCTACATCTCCTTTTGGTGGCTGAAGTGGATTCCAGCATGTAGATGGTACAATAGCCAAGCTTGGTCTAGGCAGTTCTCAAGTGCCTGCCGAATTACCAGCACAAATCTCTACTGCTGTAAGTCAGCTTAGTCTCGGTTAAAATTTCACATAACGTTCATACTGGGTGTTTAATCAACTGTTGAAATATAAAAGAAACATTGACGTTATGTTTCTGTCCCACGGATACTGTCTGCAAGTCTGTGATTTGTCTCAGAGCAAATATGGCAACACTGCACAAAAGGGAAAAGAGATTTTTACCACGTTTTGCCCATGACTAAAGAGAAATATTATTAAATGATAATCTTTCTGTTAATGTAAAGTATCAATGAAGAAAAGGAGGTAAGTAAATAAACTCTCGGATCTTATTTTATTAGAAGATATATTGGATACTGTCAAAAATAAAATACAGACTGGACAACGTATCAAAATAAGACTATCTATTGGGGCCTAATTTTCTTTGCAAGTGAGAATTTTCCAATGTGTAACATAAAGAGCTGAGATCAGTTTGCTGAGTTGGGATCAACAGATGTTGCACTTCTTGTTTCCATTTGCAAGTCTGTGTGTCTTCCAGCAGTACAAAGAAAAATCTGATTTGTAAACTGAGCAGCATTCCTTGAATAAGCTCAGTTGTTCACACTTCTCTGTAAGTAGTTTTTCCTCAAAGATTCAAGTGCCAGAAAATCAGTTTAACAATAGCTGACATGTAATTAGAAAACACAAAGACATATTCTTTACCTCTTTTCTTCCTTTTATGGTCTTTCTGCAGAACATCTGTGGTCAGCTCACTTAACATGGAAGTAAAATGATTTTTTTTTTCTAATATTAGCTGTAAATCAGTGGGATGAGATTTCTAAGGAGTCTTGAAAACCAGTGTCTTGTGAGACCCAGAGGCGGAAAATATAGATATGTTCCATACTCCTTGTTTCTTCATTGTTGTTCACGTCTGTTTGGCAAAATACTGTGGTTTTTTTCTGTGCAGTTTACCTTCTTTTATTACTTTCACCCTCAAAATCTTCAGGTTTTTGTATTTACTTGTATTGCAGTCCTGTCTGATTTTTCAGAGCGAGAGCTCTGTTCAAGTGTTAATGTTGTTAGAAAATCATTTGCTAGCGAGAATTAACTGCACATGTAATCTACTCAAGCCGGCATTTGCTATGGGAGCAAAGCAGCTCATTTCTCTACATCAAGCCAAGGTTTGACAAGTTCTGCCTCTTAGCTGAGGTACTACTGCTTGGGCAACTCAGGGTATGTGTGTGTAAAGTGATGGTGGAAAGATGACTCAAGATGTACCAACCATTTTTTAGGATTCTTATTCATTTCTTGATCTTGGAAGAATGGTTTTTCTTGAATTTGGAAGTGCAGGAGTTTCAAGTACTTTCTTGATGTTTGCTTAAAAATTATCTTGACTTAATTCTCTAGAGGTAAACAAGAAAAAGAATAACTGTGGATCTTGTTATTCAAGAATATTTGTATTATTACTCCATAGTCTTTGAGGCCATTTGTTCATATAGTTTTAGTGAAGCTGGACTGTAAATACAAAACATAAATGTGAAACTATTACTATTTTAATTATAATTATTAACAGCAGCCCAAGTTAGAATGTTGGATGGAGGCTTTTTGTGTGTCATTTCCACTTTTTGTGTAATGGTGATCTGTATGAACTGCATCTTTTTTCTGCACGGTATCTTCTTTTTTCCCTCCTTATTGCAAACTGTCCATCTACACCCTGCATCTTGTATTGACCTGAGTGGCTTCTGGAGAAGGGTGTGGGTACCATGTCCCCTTCCTGACTAATCTAGGGTAAAGAACTTTGGTTATTGTTTTATCTCCATCTGTGCTGTATAATCTGTTGTGGTATGTAACACAAACACGTTTGAGAAACTCTTTGAAAACCTCATTATATTTTGTTTCAACTGCCTAGTGTCACCGAAGAAGCACTTTCTAAACCAGGAATACACAAGAGCTTGGGTTTGGGAAGTGTGCGCTCAAATTACTGCGCTTAATAACATCTCTGGAGCACAACACATTTGTCCAGCAGGAGGGAGTGTGGAAGCTGGTCCCAGCATCTCGGTCCAGACCCAGCGCTGTCTATCGGAGCAAAGGAGATGTCTCATGTACGTGTCTTTCTCTCCTCTCTGCCACGTCGATCAAAGGATTCTGCCGCGTCAATCAAAGGATCGGTGAATTTGTGACAGTATTCCAGCCTAAAAGTGATAGGGTTGCGTGAATGCAGGAGTCTCCATTTCCCATTGCAGATATGCCCAAAGTTGGGATCAACACGCTGGGCCCATGCAGTGGTGCGCGGGTAATGTTGTGTGGCTCAGCGGACCCAGCGCTGCCCTGGAGAGAGATGTCAGCCTCAGGAACTGACTCAGCTTCTGCTGAGCTCCTATCTGCATGCTCTGTCGCTAGCTTGGAAAAGAAAAATGATGTCTTCACTGCTCTTTAAGCATTTATGATCCGTATCCTAGATCACTTTCTCAAAATTCGACCCTGGCTGTTAAGTCACCTCACTGCTTTTGAATGTTGTCCTGAAGCCTACAGCCGGATTTTATTATACCGCTGGGCTTTGGTAAATCCTGGAAAGTGCACGTCAACTGTCAATTTTGCTTTTAATAGGTAATAGAAACAAATAGTAGTTTGATAAGTACATGGTTAAGATGTGCATAGCTGTTTGAGCTTTTTATTAAGTTTGTTGGCAAAATTTGATCAATGGAGGTATGTAGGAGAAAGTAGTTTATAAATGAAGATCTGTTTGAAAATTTGAGTAGCTCGTGATGTTCCTGGACTTGGCGGCTCTGGGGAATGAAGTGCTTGTCCCCAAAATATTGAATGCTGCAGTTCAGAGGGAACCAGGATTCCCCAAGTCATCTTGGCAACATGATTTGGCAGACAGCTTGCAGCTCAGGAGGTGACTGCTGGCCCTTGGTTGTAGGCATCTCGTGCTCCATGGGTACGACTTCTTCCTTGGCCTGTATTCCGAGAGCACTAACCAGGCGGTTACTTCACATCAGTTGTGGTAGTTGTTTTGCTGGTAGGTGGTTGAGCTGTGAAACAGCCCGTTCCCCTCGGTCCCTCCAGGTCTGTGCTGGAGTTGGCAGGGATAATTGTTCACCCCATGGCCTTCTGGGTAACACAGCACCTTGTTCTTTTCTAGTAAATGTGGCACAATATTTTGTTAATCTCGGAGCTGGAAAAGATGTGGGAAAATGCAGTCACAAATATTTGTATTTTTGTAGATCCCCCCCATCCTCAGCCTCCTTTCCCACCCCACATCCCCGGCTGTCTTCTTATTTCACATTTTCGTAGCGCCGGAGAAAGCATTGCTAGTTTGAAGTGTTTTCCCAGGCTGTGCAAAAATCTCTTTTCATAATTTATAACCCTGAGGTAAAACTTTTCTGCATGTCTTCTCACGTTTTACTAAATAAAAGAGATGTCTGGTTTTTATTTCCATACCTGGAGAATACAAGGATATGATCAACATACACATATTTGGACACCTTGCTGCTTTACTGGTAGATATGTTTCAGTGAATTTTTCAGGCTGATGCTTTTTTGACCTTGTTAAGATGGTATGTTTTTGTGATGGCTACAAGACAGGTTTCTACGAACAGCGAGCCGATTGTAGGAGCAGCTTTCCCCAGACCCTCTTTGGGGAAAGCTGCTGAACTGTGCATGGGCTTTGTTCTGCTGCAGCGGTGGAGAAGACAAAAGGTTGTGTGTAACCGAAGGCTGAAAGAAACGGGTCAGGAATAAGAAGATTGATTACTTTCCAGTAACAATTTGTGCCTGGGTAGTTTCCCAGTATTTTCCTATCAGTCTCTTGCATCTGAGGGGGGTCTTAGACCATATTTCAAACCTAAAGCCAATTACAGATATGCAGTGATTTTAGAGAAGGCTATAACTAAAAATTGGATCTGGTGCTGGAAATAACTCTTGGAGCCCAAAAGGCGATGAGAAAAAAATCATATGCTTAGCCCTGCTGTGGAACTTGTCTGAAGAATATAGAATAAGCCAAGATTAAAGAAGTTACACCAAAATGCTTGGTGCAATTTTATATTGAATCTTCAGGCTGGAATTCTTGAACAAACTATATTAAAAAAAAATTGTTAAGTTATGTCTGGAGTATTTGCCCACGAAGACAGTGTTATACCCATATCTTTTGCCTATTTGCACAAAATAGTACATATAGAAGAGCCTGTTTTGTGATCTGAAGCAACTTTTTATGAGGCTTAGAAAGCACTTAGAAAGCACTACCAACTGCCAAGCTGTTTGTGGTGCCGTGTTATGGCTAGCAGAGGAGAGCAGGGCTGCGGTGAGGCTCTGAACAGTCCTAAAAATAAGTCATTAGGGATGTGCGCTGAATGCTGATCAGCATTCGCAGTACTTCAGGCGTGGAAACTGGACGCAGCGCTGCTCGCATACACGCACGGATACTCGGGTATCAGCAGAAACGCAAGGGCAGGCGTAACTCGTGTCTCGCTGTCATTGAGCTGAATCACTTGAAATTTCCGGGTGATGTTCACAGCTCCCTAAGGAGGCACATCTGCTCCGGGGCCACAGGATGCCCGTGCTGCGGCCGGGTCTCTCTTGTTTCTGAAGGAAGCGCTGTGGCGGAGAGGGAGCTAAAACATTTGTGTAAACTTACTTTCCATTTGAGTGAGCTTCACCTTTCAGTCTGCATTTTTGCTTTAAGTGCTGAGGTATTTGAGAAGATTTTCCAGAATAGCTTCTGGATTCTCTGTATTAATTTTGTGTTAATTTGTCATTGCTGTAAAAGTATTAAAGGACTCGGGGGGAAGAAGAACAAAGGCCATAAAAAGTCAAAACAGTTCAAATTTACAGGATTGAATGTTCAACTGTGGGAAAATCCAGAGACATCTGTAGTTATATGATTTTTTGCAGGAATAGAAAATGAAGCAACAGCTTCAATTGTTAAGTGTACATAAGGTATTTCAGAGTTGGGAAAGTTGCAATGCCGTCTCGTTTTGCCGTTATGGCAATAATATGGCAATAATAACTTTAAGACTTTAAGAGCTGGAATCAAATTGTTGTCATGGTAAGCTATTTCAGGTTAATCTTGATTACTCACTTACTGGAATATTTTTTTATATATATATATGTGTGTGTGTCTGAATAAAAGAAATGTCCTTTGAAGGATTTCAGATTCTCATGAAACATGAGAATTTCATGGGTGAATTTTCATCAATAAAGTTTGAATAATGATTTGATCTGAAATTCCTAAGTAACAAGTATATATCAGATTGTCTTTGTAAGAGCTTTGTTATGGATAAGTTCTGATGTGTGCTGTTTATTTTGTAACGTTAAATCTTAACTGCTTAAATTGAAAAGATGTCATAAATGTAACGGGTCATGCTATATACAAGGTTCTAAACTCAATGGTTTACTTCAGTATTACTTCTGTTGGTTTTGTTTTTTTTTTTTTAATTGTTAACATGGATCCAGATATACCTACCCACATAAAACACAAATTTTCTTCATAGGTTACTCTCAATTAAATTACATCCTTATTTACTGAAAAGGTGAGGTATCGGCTGCACGATGGGACTGATGGCTACGTATAGATATCCAAGCGCAGATCATCGTGTTTCTTCTTTTGTCCACACGAACTGCAACCTCATTGCGTGACACTTGATCTCCTCTTACCGTGCCCTGAGGAGACCTTTCAAAAGTGGGCGTTTTAAATACATGACATTTTAAACAATAGCTAAATAGCAGCATTCCATTTCAGTGCTTAATTATGGCTGAATGTACCCTTTCAGCAAAGGTGTTGCGGCAGCATGGCTGGTTTTGCTTCACCTGGTGGTGCTTAGCATCTAACGTGGTGGGACATCCTTCGTGCTCTGCAGGAGCGTTGGGTTTTTTTTGCTGCACTGGCAGCTGTTTGGTTGGGCTAAATCCGTGTGACCAGAAGCTTGTTTTCTGTAAGGACCTACACAATTGGCATTTTGGTTTTGCATGTGAAATATCCCGTCCCGCTGACTGGAGACCACAGGGTCCATAAGCAGAACAGGTGGACGTGGGCTTTTTGTTTCAGTTACAGGCTGTGTCAGCCTCTGCTTGGAAGCCACCCCCAGCAGGGGAGCTGGATCACCCTTCATGCCAAGTTATATTCCCTGTGGCAAAGCAGCCCTTGGCTGAAGGTCTATTGCTCTCATTAGAGCAGACACTTCAATGGTGAGGGAGACAGCAGGGAAGAAGTCTGGGCTGTGGGAAAGAGAACCATAGGATTACTGTAATTACATGGTTTGCATGAGGGATACCTTAGGAAAGCATCTGTAGAGGAAAATCACAAAGTCTGGTTGGTGTAATAAGCAAGGAGTGTAGATTATTTCCGTAAAGCTGTTTTGAGATCGAAAGAGATGTACAGTTAAAGGAGTAATTGGCAATACAGTAATGAAATAACTACCAGGGTTTATGCAGAACTCAAATATTCTTATCGGACAGAGAGAGGAAAAACTTTAAAGAAAAAAAGCGTTTAAAGCACATCATGTAAGCAGATCAGTAAAGCAAAACAGATATTTATGGCTGTAAATTTGGAGCAAATGTGACACTGTCCATTACTTTTGAGCAAAAATAGGATTATGTCACTCATGCTGCCATTTGCTCAGACATCACATGCCTACAGAAAGCCAGCACTTCAAATATGAATTGAATAAACTTTGCAAGCTGTTGGAGCTACTCATTTTACATGGCACTGCAAACAAGTCCCTGAAGTCCCTACCTTTTGTAGCAGTGAAAAAGCACTGCCACTTTAAAACTGAAATTCGTGCAGTGAGAAAGGCCAGGAGTTGAAATAGGAACCATTTATCTCTAAAGTACCCCTGTCCTTTGGTATTTTTTCAAATACTTTTAAAGTCTGGAAACAAGAAAAGTTTCAGTCATTGATGATTTCATGATCTCCCCCTCCTCTCTTTCACCTGTGATTTGATAACTTCCTACATTTATTCTCTCATTTTCCAAAACGTTTTTTCTGATCACTTTCTGATCAGCTCTCATTTAAGCTCAAGTGAGAGAACTCCTGGTGTATGTACTTTTTTGCCCTTCCTGCCGTCCCCCCCATCCATCCTTTTAACCACTCTGGAGTGTCTCACCCTGAGCTTCTATGCAGCCTATTTCTGAGCAGCCAGGCAGAGCTATTTCAGTGTGGGAGCCCAAGCAGTTTTAACAGCTGCAGATTCTTGGGTGTAATGGATGTCTTTGGCTAGAAAAAGCAGCCCTTGAATTAATGTCCCTTGCATTGGAGAACCATTCCGTGGAAGAATGAGGATCCAATAGTTTTCTTTAGGACAATGGAGACTTCATAATTAGTTGTAGCCAACTGTGGTTCCATTAAAGGGAATGCTGGAATTGGGTGTCATGGCATTTTCTGGGTTTATTGCATGTAGTGGAGCAGCCAGCTCACATGTAGCTTTTCAGAGCCCTGCTTTGAGGGGGGGCGGGTTGGACGAGGTGTCCTCGGCTTCCCTTCCAACCTAAATTATTTTTTATTCTATAATTTTATACTTTTTTTTTTTTCTGAATTGAACACAGAAGCATGTTTGTACCTTGAGTTCTCATACCAGGTATGATAAACTAAAACCACAGCACTTTGTAATTAAGGTAGTTCAAGATTTATTCCAGAATTGGATGATGCAACAATGATGATTAGAGGAGCTCTTGGCTGACACAGCTGATCCTTTGTTATGAGAGAGAGTCCACTTCTCTCTGCACGGCATAAAGGGAGATCTGCTGCTCTCTTCCTTTGCTCCTTGGCATCTACAGCAGCACAGAACTGCACACAAGAAAGGAAACCTCTGTGAAGGACTCAGTCCCGATTTCTTGTTTCTCAGTGCAGTTAAAGTCATCTTGTGACTTAACACAAACCTAGACTTGTGTTGGAGGCTTTTTAATCCTGTGTTCTTCGTACTGCATGTTTGTGGGCTAACACGAGCATAGGATCTCCAAAGTAGGACCTTGTGAGCGTGCTGCACAGCAGTGTAACCGGTGTCACTCTTAATTTAGTTTGCAACAGGGTTGGATTGGGGATCACAAATCCTCTTTTGATATACCAAGAATAGTGTTTTGCACAGTTGAGTTCTGCACCCCTTGTGTAGACATTGTAAATTTGGAGACTGCGTAAGAAACTGTTTAGGGGACATAGGTACAGGATTGGACCAATACAGCCTGGGTGTGGAGCCCATATGCGGGGTGGATATCTTGAGTAATTGAAGAACTCAAGAAATCTGAATTCTTCTGGTTCACTAGTGGAAAAAGTAATTCCTTTACACTCTCTCCTTTCCAGTGACTATACCCTGGAGATACACTGCAGCTCATTTGAGGATTTGCTTATTCTTTTTCATGTGTTAGGCTTACTGTATTTTGGATGGCTATAGACCAGAGCATGGATTATTTGTAAATGCGTTTTATGCAAACAGTTTACCACTATCAAAACTTGTAACGTTAGTAATAAAGAAAAACTAACCTTTGGTGGGGTTGACTCCTATCACTAGCAAAACAAGAAAAAGAAGCTAGTCATGAATGCAGGCTGAGGAAAAAATCCATCAGGGCACAGGTGAATGAGCAGCACAGCAGATGCCCTTCAGAAATGGTCTAGAAAGCTGTTATTTTGTTTAAAAACCAATCCATTTCATCCATCTCCTAGGAGTCAAGATTGATGCTTTTTCAGAAACGCAGTCACCTGTTTCCATAGAACTAACCAATGAAATGTAAGCATTTTATTGGATGGATTTTCAAATGGACGTAGTGGGGGGAAAAAAAGAGGTTTTGAATCCTGTCATCCACTTACAGCTTCCACTGATATTAAAAGAAGTTGTCCCATGTAAAGTGACTAATCAGCCTACATTTACATGCAGCAAATTAGCCAGTAGTGGCTATAGCAAGCTCTGGTGCCATTTTTTGTTTCTGGTACCTTTATTGAGCTACCTACTGCCTTCATTTGACAAGGAAGTAGGTCCCTCAATATTCTGAAGTTGTCTGAAGATGCTTTGAACTCGTTTAGGTGTTGGAATACCTTTTAAAAGCTGACATCTGCCTATAAATATTTATTGAGAGAACCAGATAAAATCACCTTGGTTTTGTTACCGTAAGCAAACTAACCAGATTGTGTTACCAGCTTGGAGATCCCTAGACCAGCTCTGTGCGGGCTGGCTTCAGTCAAGCGGGGCCCAGTAGCTCAGGTATCAGATGTTGCTGTCTTTTCTTGTTAACTTGACACTGAATGCAATGTCGAGTGCAGTACAAAGTTGTCTGAGCTTGATTCCCAGAGATAAATCTCTGAAGACTTATTTCTTCTTCAACAAGAAAATCGGTGTCTCCCTCATTCCACACTAGGACAACTAGTCAAGGCTTGTCTCCAGCAAAATATGCTACTTAAACCCCAAATCCCAACTTCTGAGGTCTAAAAACACCCTGAAACCTAAATACTAATAATGTTTGTATTGAGTGCATGAGATTTCCATGTGTTTTGTACATATATAATTCTTTTTTTTTAATGGTATCCCAAATTTTGCAAGCCATGGTTTTGAAATGGGGATGTCTTGGGATTAAGTTTGGGGAAGGAATCACTGCAGGGCTGTGAAAATGTCTGTTCTTGCTGAAGGACCATGCTTGATAAAGTAAGGTAGTTGATCAGTAATTTTATTATGTGCTATGGGAGACATTTATCCAGAAGCTAATAAGAGACATTCCAAGGTATATGATATGCTGAAGACCAGACAAAAGAGTTGTGATATCCCCCTGAGCATCTCTTCCTCCCTTAATGGTGTTCTGGTAGTGCCCACAGGAGAGTAGTGTTCTCTTCACTGGTATTTGTAACCAGTCTAGTCTTAGAGTGGCTTATATGCTCTAAGAAGATAAATGATGGGGGAAGGCTGAAAAGATTATTAAAAAAACCCTTACTCAGTCAAAACATGTTGTTGCAAATGTAACCTCCAAACCTGGACAGTATTAGTGAGCTAACTATTTTAGGCACCATGGCACAGTAGGGTTTTTCGTGAGAGCGTCATTCCTTAGCTAGAAATATAATATGAGCCTTTCAAAGAATTTCTGGTCTGACTAACAAAATGAGATACATTTTCATCACAGAGGGACACGAGGTGAAAAGTTCAGGCCTGGATCCGCTTTGAGTTTGGTCTATTTATATGTATAAATGTGATAAAATGCAGCTGCAAGCTTCAGATTCGTGTTTTTCTAATGTTTAGGAGAACTCCGAGTCAGTTGGGTTTTGCACCTTCTGCAGTTTCCAGGCGCCGATGCCAGAGAAGGAGCGGTGCCACTGAGCAGTAGAGCTCAGCTTCTCAGGCTGGACTTGTGTGGGAATCATGCTGTTTCTAAAGTAGATTGAAATCCTAGATCATAAACCATCAGAGCTAAAGCATCTTGACAACTCCCCCTGCACCCCTCCCCTCCCCGCCTTGCTACTCTAAAATTATTTTCAAGTCTGAAATGTGCTGAGTAATAAAGCAAGATGCCATTCAGGTCTCTGATCTGTGTCTGAATAGCAAGAAAATTGCTGGCCATGCAGTGAAGTCAGGTTCCAAGTGGAACAAAATGTGTGAAGCGATTTGGCTCCACTAACCAGCTGTTTGAAAACCCAGGTGTAAGCGGTGCATAGCACCTAATCACATACCTGTCAGGCTGGAGATTGACATTTTACATAATTGTGTAGGATGCATCAGATTTGCCTCTTCTCCCTTTAAATTAAAACTAATCTGTTCTGAATGTACCAAGTGATTGGTGCCATCTTGCATCCATTAAGAAATCTATTTATGTTTGGCTTGTGCTTATAAATCTATCTTAAGACAACTTTAAGTAGCCTGTTAGAAAGGCATTTCTGAATTTCTGTTGAGTATGAAAATATACCCATTTTAAATATGAGAATTCAAGCAAAAAATAGCTAAGTAAAGATTCTGGTGGACTTGATACTTAATCTTTACACACAAATGGTATTTTTGACTTCAAGGCTTAATTCACAGTTAACAAGTATGAGGAATTTATTAGGTCAAGGCATAACCTGCTTGCAGGAGTAGGGTAGTGTTGGGGTTGTCCAACTGCAAACCAGTTCTTCAGCTCCAAGATCACTTTTGTTGTTATTATTTCTGCTCTATGAGAAAAGATTGTGAAGATACTTACGGTATAAATGTAGGAGCGGGGGAGGCGGTAGTTGATATGTAAGGAGGAAGGTGTGCATGCAGCCAGATGTATCTCCTGCTTCTCTCACCTGAAGCTTAAGCAAGTGCTCACCTTGACAGGATTAGCTTGCAGCTGGCGGAAGCTATCTGTTGGGATACTCAATGGGAAGGCCCTGATGAGAATTAACAAGTGCTTTAGTGTGAAATTAAAACTTATCCAGAGTGTATTGGTGTGCTTGGGAGTTCTCTCAGCTGCGGTTGCTGTCTTCTTAGGTCGAGAGAGGTTCTCCTTCCCCCAGACTGCTTCTGGAATATTGTGTCCAGTTCTGGGCCCCTCAGTTCAAGACGGACAGGGAACTGCTGGAGAGTTCAGCGCAGGGCGACAAAGATGATGAAGAGAGTGCAGCATCTCCCTTATGAGGAAAGACTGAGGGAGCTGGGTCTCTTTAGTTTGGAGGAGACTGAGGTGTGACCTCATTAATGTTTATAAATATATAAAGGGGGAGTGTCACAAGGATGGAGCCAGGCTCTTCTCAGTGACAACCAATGATGGGACAAGGGGCAGTGGGTACAAACTGGAACACAGGAGGTTCCACTTAAATTTGAGAAGAAGCTTCTTCTCAGTGAGGGTGACAGACACTGGAACAGGCTGCCCAGGGGGGTTGTGGAGTCTCCTTCTCTGGTGACATTCAAAACCCGCCTGGACACCTTCCTGTGTAACCTCATCTAGGTGTTCCTGCTCCGGCGGGGGGGTTGGACTGGATGATCTTTGAGGTCTCTTCCAATCTCTAATGGTCTATGATTCTGTAGAGCGTTTTTTTTGCCATGGGAAGCACAAGTTGCACCAGAATAGAGAAAATGTTCCTGACTGTAAATCCTGTTTTCCCATTTTTCTCACTCAAAAAATGTGGTCTACAGAGTTCTGATTAATACCAGTAACATGATACCTGCTAATTCATATGGCAAAGGCAAAGAAGTAGTGTTATCAACTGAAACACAACCTTGAGTTTGTGTTGTCCCACCAGTTGTTTTGCATGAAGTTAAGAGAAGTGAGTACTGGAGGAGATAAACCTTTGAGGCTACTTATCAGTTTAAGGGCAGTCAGTGACAGTGAATTCAGCCTACCAGAAAGTTTGAGTTGACCCTAAGACCATTCGCAGATATCCTTATGAAAAGCTCTGATCTTCAGGGGAAGTCTGCTAGGAAAAGACTATCACTGCATGTGTTTATTTGCAAAGTTGGCTTTTTTTGTCTATTTGGGCTGGGAAGGGCAGGCAAAGAAGATGGACAGATGCCTCCTGCAGGTTACCCGTTTGCAGAAATGGCACAGCTGCTGCCACCCTTGCCAGGGAATTTGATCCCACCAGGTCCCCAGTGTGCTGCAGAGCCTCCCAGAGCCCTGCCACCGTGTGAGCCCCAAAAGCCCTAAGCCATGGTGGTGGCTGAGCAGGAACTGTCCTTTTTGTCTCTAATGTTGGAGCTTGCATCCTCAGGCAGATGTGAGGAGACCCAGCAGACTGTGCATGTCGCAATGCAGCATAAGGACTGGGTGGTCCAGTTTGTCACCCAGTGTTTGATGACAAACTCACACACTTTTGTAACACCTCAGGTCTCATTTGTAGGAAAGGTTATGGATTTTATCTGATAATTTTATCTACTTTTATTGTTCCTCAGTGAATATATTGCGGTAGGCCATGCTGAGCATGAAATCAGCCTTGTAAAGACAACAGTTTGTTTTCATTGTGACACTAAATGAACACTAAAAATGGGCTTCTCTAGTTACAATGGCTGGATCCCAGCATCCCCCAGCATTCACATTTCTGCCTAGCATAAGAAATGGGCATGTGATTGGAAGGCTGGACCGCAGAACTTGTTTTCTTCCTGCTGCACCTTCCTCTGCACCTGAGCCGCTGGCATCTGCATTGTAGTAATAGCAGATATTTATAAAATGTATTTTCTTCTAAGCCATCTCCTCAATATTTTATTGTAACAATGCCAAATCCCAAGCAGTATCACGTACCAAGTCGTCTTTGTAAACTACCTCAACAGAAAAGTTTGACATATTATGCCCATCCTCATCCGATAGTCAAAATCTGAGCCTCCATCAGCATAGGATATTCAGATTCCGCTGTGCATGGATATATAATATAGATTTATTGTGAATGTCTTGATCCCAGCTGATGAGTAATTCTGTTCCATTAAATGCACTGATGTTTGTGTGAGTTAGTAATTCAGAGAAATACTTAGTGCATGAGTTGTTCCCATAAATTTTCCAAGTGGCTTAGCAATTGTATTAGCACTAATGGGCCTTAGATGTAATAGCAATTATGGACCTGATAGGAGATGGGGGCACCCCAGTACTGGGTTCAGCTCAGATGAAAGAAAAGCTGATGGTCGGAGTGGAAGGGTTTGGTGTCAGATGGAAGGCAGTCATTGAGTCAGAGCAATAAGCTAATCCATGATGAACTGGAGGAAAGGAAAGAAAAGAAAGAAACAAACAAAAAAACCCACCACCAAAACCCCCTAGATTGCAGGAAGCAATTTACAGGTTGAGCTTCCCCAGCTAGAAGCAGGTATCAGTGATTTGAATATATCAGCGAGTTGTTTTGAAGAGCTTTGCTTCTTCATCCAGAAGCCTTTTTCTACATTTTATAGAACAGAGAAAACTACCTAGGGTTTCAGTTGTGTTGAATGACAGAGCTGTTTGTACTGTCCCCAGAAATATACAAGACAGAAGACAAATTCTGCTTTCTAAAATACATCACAGGCAGTATGAAGGTTTTATCATAGATCCTGCAACCACATTAAGTGCTAGGAACACCTTATTTTTGTTTCTCGACGAGATAGGCAACCAGCCACACAGTTGGGAGAACAAGGATCCTGAAGGAAACTAGTGTTTTAGAGAACCGTTTTTACAATCACTAGATGGGGAAGGAGTCTGTATTTTAATACGTGTGCACATCTAATCCCGCCACTGTCAATGGGACTTAAAATCCCTAGTAATCAATGTGATACGTATGGTAGATGTCACTGAGTGACTGATGTGATATAATGCAGTAGCTGCTGTATACAGAGAAGCCTCCCATATGGCTGTGAACATCTGCTTTTGTTATCAGTGACTCTAGAGCCATCATAGTGGCAAATGAGAAAAAATAAAAGGAGGTTTGCAAGAGAGACTTCAAGCTTTCATCTGTGTGTGGGCCCCTAAAGTGAATTGCCCTGTTGGGAGAAAGCAGAGTCACGCTTGTCCTCTCTCTATAGGTATCAAGTAGCTCCCTCTGCCCTCATCAAATGTTTATTCTTAAGTCAAATGGTCTGAGCTTCTACACACGAATCACTCTGGTGAGAAGGTGGCAAACAGCAAGGTTTTATGCATGTATGCATAAGAGAGGAGAGATTTAGAGTATGAAGATATCCTGATTTGCACTAAATGAATGTTCCTGCCCACTCTAGTGATACTACTTGTTGATCCTCTGACCCAAACCCCATAGCTTAGCCATTGAGCACAGTGGGTGCGTGTGGTGTGGGCTCATCAAGCTCCCTGCTCCAAGGGAGAGGCTCCTTGCATTGTCTGACACATTGCAGCGCAACCCGGAGTACTCTCTTTTCCAAGAGGGGTGTCAGGGTATTAATTTCAGTGTCACTTGGGTATATGCCCTTATAATCCTCGCTTCTCATCTCAAATCTGCAATGCCTGCATTCAAAAGGTGAACCAGCTCACCTCTGAGGTGCTGATGAAATGCCATTTTCAAGCACAGCATGTGGACTGTGGCACCTTGGTGGCCTTTCGCGAACAGCGGGTGAAATTTTCATCATCTTTCATTTGGATCCTTCAGAGGTGAGGTGGCTCCATCCTTCTGTGTTTTGTTGTCCTGTGTGATCCCAGGAGGGAGGGACAGAAAAGAGCCCACATTTATTTACTTCCTGATAGCCTTTTGCTGCGGCAGGCGTAGGAAGGTGATTCTGCTGTGTGTGAACACACTCGCTGACTTTGGCAGATGAAACACTGTTAGGAGAGAAGACAGGCTCTGGGAAGTTACAGCTCCTGGTATCTGAAAACCTGTCAAATATTTTCAACTAATGCTGTAATCAAAACATTCACTTGTAGTAAACTCCATTTGCAAACTCAGGCACAGGCAGTGAGAATTGTGGCAATTATTTACCCCTATAATCTTAATTGGTTTCACTTCTATTTATAAAATAAGGCTTTTTGGTTTTTTTTATAATACACACTGACGAAAATCGTGTGGGTGTGACATTTTAGTATGTTTGCTGCTTCACATTGCTTAAACAGCAAAATCACCCTGAATCCATTGTAATGAAGTATATCGATGGAAAGTATGATCTAAACTTCAGCTGCCTCATCAACATTTTTATTCTTTAGTATGGTGGTCCTTGTTATTCCAAACTACTTTGTAAAAGCATGGGGTGTCTAATTTGAATACAGTTGTGTCATTAAAGTGACTCCTTTTTTGAGTGTTTTGCCACATTAGTAGCTCAAGCATGTATCCCCATTTTGGATAGTATTGCTCCGATACTGTAATGCAGTCAGAAATCTCTTAAAGAATAATTTCCATGTAAATGGTTACAGATGGAAGACTTTTCTACCCCTGCTTTCCATGAACATATATGCTACATATCCTCTTCTTCATCATTTCTGATGGATGCAATTCTTTCTGGGTAAATCCTGTCTCTTGTGAACTTTTTTTGACATATAGGCTCTTTGTTTTAAGACAGCTGTAGTGTCAGGCCCACCCACACTGTGCTGTCCCCATTGCTTTGAAGCCAATATTTCAAACACAAAATAGCCGTCAAGTCTTTGCTTTGGTTCCGCTTGCTAGGGATGGCATGAAAACAAAAGTTTTATGTTCTGGGCTTTCATCTAAGCGAGCCAAGTGAGTAGAAGATTCAAGGGTTTCAACTAAGGGCTTGTCATGAAAGCTACTTTTGACTCAGAAGTTAGATAAAGAGAGAAAAGTGCAAACAGTAAGTGTGTGCATACCTTATCTCTGTAGCTTTACTAAACTCATATTAGCTTTTTGGTGTTTTTTGGTGCCTGTTTTGTAGGTGGAAAAAAAAAAAAGTTCATTTTTACCCTCACTTAATCTCTTCAGATTTGGACAGAACTTTGTGAAACCTGCAGGTTTGGCATGCAGGAATGGGAGAGTGTTCCACTTGCAGACTGGGTGAACTGGTGTGGTGTCAATTTGTGCTGCTGGACCAGCGCTGTGCTACCCCACCAGAACAGCGTGGAAACGCTGTCATCTGAAATCATTCCTGTGCCAAAACGCTCACACAAATGCCTTCACAATCTTTTGCTTTGCCCTTTAGAAAGCAATCCAAGAGAAGATGAAAATGTCACCGTGAGATGCCCAAACGTGTTTATCTGGGGGAAGAAGTTTTTGCTGGGTAGGTAGTAAAGTGATGCTCTGCAGGCTGTAGTCTGGGAAACAATTTCCATCTACCTGCAAAAGACTTCTTTTACTTAGGATTTTCATAGGACAGCATGTCAAAAGGAAAAGAAATATCCTTGCAGTGTACTGATTAACTATAGCTTAGTGCTAAGGAAGTAACTGCAGGGGAAAATTGAAGCCGGATACAAGGCAGCTAGCATTACTGACTGACGTAACCTGCATCTGACAGCACCTGTAGCATGGCTGAAGTGCTCCAGCTTCAGGAATGCTGATTTCTTTGGGCAAATTCTGATGTAATGATAGAAAAACGGTGCTTGATTTTAATTGCATAATAAAGTCTCATTTGTTTTGATAGTCTGTAGAAAGAGGACGTTTACCACATTCAGGCTCATCTATGAATCCAGGGCTGAGAGAGTAATTGAATCTGAAGTTCAGGTCCTGGGTCACTTGTTGCAGAAACTTTCATGGATTTTTATTGTATTTTTCTTTTTCATTACTGTTTTGTAGCTTCAGAGGTTTTGAAGTTAGCTGATTTTCTGATCGCTTATAACTAGCCCACTTCTTTGTCAAGGGTATTTTACTTATAATCGATAAATTGTAATCTGCCTGTTGTCACATCCGTTCTTGCTGGGAAGAAGGCCAGCATGCCAGAGTAAAAGCAGTTGCAGTCAGCTTTACATCTTTCAGGGCATGTAATTTTTCAGTGAAATGCTTCTTTTGGTAGTCAGGTATTTGATAAATTACTGGCAATGTTACTGGTAGAGGAAAACAACAGTGTATTTTGATTAAAATTGCAATTGAAATGAGGATGCTGGAAAGGTGCAAATGGCACAGGATACTTTAATTATTTGTGTGTGTTTGCCTGTGTGTCTACATTAAACATTCTCAAAGACTTTCTTGTAAAGCCGTCTTCTATGATTGCTTAGGATTGACGGTGGGCCTGGTACAACAGAGAGCACAGGGCAGCGCTGCCCTCTGCTCGCTGGGCTGCGAGGGTAGCTCAGTGCTGGCATCGAAAGGGGCAGAGCTGCCTGCAGACAAGCTCCTTTTTTACTGCCACAGCCCCAGGGGACCTCAGCTGTCCCCTCCTACCTTGGGGCCACAAGGTGAGCAGATACAAACAACCCCCCAGGCCAGCAGGACACATGAGGGGCTCTGCAGGCAGAACGAAGATGGGGAAAGGGCAGGCACCTCACACAAGATTGTAGAATCACAGAATGGTTTGGGTTAGAAGGGACCTCTGGAGATCACTTAGTCCAACCCACCTGCTAAAGCAGGCTCACCCAGAGCAGATCGCACAGGAATGTGTCCAGGTGGGTTTTGAATGTCTCCAGAGAAGGAGACTCCACAACCTCTCTGGGCAGCCTGTTCCAGGGCTCTGCCACCCTCAAAGTAAAGAAGTCTCTCCTCACATTCAGATGGAACCTCCTATGCTTCAGTCTCTGAAATGTCTCCTTTCATTTGAATGATGCTAATGTGCCTGTTTATGGCTAAGGTCCATGCTTTGCAAACAGGGCTGAAAAAGCAAATTACTTTTACAGGCCTCCATCTATCTGAACTGTCGGGGTTTGTTCTGACTGAAGTCTAAAGTGCTTCACCCTGCAGAGCATGTGCTTGTAAGAGAGACCTGCCAGTAATTTCTCAACAAAAGTTTCTAAAAAAAATACCTGCTTGTTGTTATGTCACAGGAAAAGGACAGTTTTCTCTGCTTGGTTTACTTTGATTAGCTGTTGTCCCTGTTAATTAAGCAATGAAATACTCTAAGCGGGAGACTAGCTGACCTTCCAAGGTGAGCATGAGCAAGTGGAATGGCAAATAACTGACCTCTGCTGAGTCATGGTCTCCAAAGAGAATAGAGGATAAGCTGCAAATAATGCAGATACGCTTTATAAAGACAGCAGTCAGGGAAAGCCAGTTGCCTCCCATATTTTTCTTTAATTGTGTTATAGGAAATGGTTCTGAATTGTTTTATTTCCTAATAGTCATATCCTTATTAACCTCATGTTCCTTCCCATACCCCTCCTGCAGGCTATGTTGTACGTGGGAATTTCTAGCCTATAAAACCTAAAAAATTACAGTACAAAACCAGTTTATAATTTATAGAATCGTTGTTCTATGTTCTTGCCTGCTCATCTACGTGCACATGCTGAAGTATCCCATGTTTTATTGTTGATGTGGACAATGTTAGAGAGGATTATGCAGACTTTTTAACTGGCTATTTATGATTTTATTGGTCTTCATAAATTAAATGTCCTCTTTAATTTAGGAGGGACATTTCAGAATGCCAGAATGAAAGGACTGAGGGGAAAACTCCATTGTTCCCTTCAGATGCAAATTCTTTCCTCCCTCTTTCTCCTCTGGCTCTGAAGGGTGAGTGGCATAGCACAGCTTGCCTGAAGTTTGAGCCCCCTGTTGCAGGGATCCCTGTGAAGTTACCTTTAGAGTTCAATGTGCAAATTCCTTTTTTTCTTTTTGCCATTCTCAGACACCAATGAAATCGTAACAGATTGTTCTTACTTGAACCTTCTTTTTGTTTTGGAGAAAAGGTCCACTGCTGTGGTGTTTTTTTTTTTCTTTTTCCGTAACTGTATACATTTTCAGTAAAAGCCATCATATATGTGCATTCAGAGATTATGCGTATTCATTTTGTTTCTCTGTTTTATTGGTTTGATTCCTAAATGTTATCAGCGAGTTAGAGTTGAGCTCTTTTAATTCAAATGGCATAATGCCCAATCCTCTGAGATTAGCTGGCAAGCAATTCTGGGCATAGTGCCACCTGGCATTTCTCAGAAAGGGGCTGCTAATAAAACACCGGAAAAAAATAAGATTGTTCCAGACATGCAAACCCCTGAAGTTGCAGGGAGAGAGGAGTGACAGAGATTTCACAAGCACACCCAATATTCTGTGGCACAGCTCAGAAATTACTCAGGAAATACCATCCTAATACCTCTGCAGAAAAATGATATTGAACTAAAGGTACTTCGAGTACAAATTAATTTTCCTTTCTTAAATTTGTGGCTGAAATGCATGTTTCTCATTTTTTCGGCACTTTGGCTCCGGGTTGGGCTCTCTGGGGCTCCTGCAGCAGAGCTTGGGCTCCGTGATCTCTCAGCCTTTTAGGACCTGCAGTGTGTTTCTTTCCACTTTGCCTCACCATGGTGCAGCCCCACAGCTTCCCATGGGACCATCTTAGGGCTGAAGATCATATCCTTCCTGCATCTCCCGCTATAATTTATCTAGGCAAACCTCATTGGGATCCTATCTTGGATCTAAAGATTAAGTTTGTTGGCTGCAAGAGACTTTGAATGCAACGTTTCCAACTTAGTGACTGACGTTTTCTTATTATAACTTTTGTTTCATCGGAAAACCTCCAAAAAGGCTCGATTCTTGGATAAATAGGTCCCAAGACATTTAGGGCTTTATAGGTCTAGACTAACCTAAAACTAGCAGGCTGCCCAAGCAGATTGTGCATAATGGATTTAATATGCCCATGAATTAAAATACTACTTAACAAGCAAGTTGCCAAGTCCTGCACCAGCTGAAGTTTTCTGTACACACCTCAGGGGTTGTCTCATATAGAGCATATGTCAGTAGGCTGTAGGACACTGATTTGCTTAAAAAGCCTAACCAAGAGCAATAAAAAAGAAGTATGCAGTAAGAAATAGTCTTCAGTTCATAGTAAAATGTTTGGTTTTTGTTTTTTTTTTCTCATGGTATTTTGTGCCTTCAGCTTCGCTGTCTAGTTTCTGTATGGGGGATTAGTACTGGTTGCAGACAGGAGTTGCCACTAAGGCAACTTTGAGCAACTGGTTATTTCTTCATGGTTTTCGTTTTGTAGACAGTAGTAATAATATGTTCCTGTGTTTCTTCTAAGAAACCACATTTTTCTGTTTTCTGAATGCAATAGAGTATAATCAGATATACAAACCCTATTGTTTTCTTGCTGCAGCTGCCTTCTGTACTCATCCCCCGTCATCATCCTAATTTTCCAGTGGCTCCGTATAGACTTTAGAAATAATGACAGGGTAGGGAGTGGAGAGAGCCAAAGGGGTCAGATCCATACTAGCCCTTGGAAGGTAAAGGCTCTCAAAGGCAGTGGCAAAGATCCAGTTGATTTAAGAGAAGTGGAGATTTTTCACTCTCAGTTTAACACTCCAGCTTCTCCCTGGGCCTTGCTTTCCCAGGACACTTCTGTCCTTGTGAGAGTCCATTAAATCATCTATTTGTTCTGTGTGTTTCTTGACCACTGTGTAATGTCAACACAGTGTAAACTTACAACTGTACAGAACTAAACCTTTTCTTTTGAAAAAAGAGAATTGATCCAGCATTAGTTTCAGACTCATTCTGACAACAAATATGTTTGTATAGGATTCCTGAAGGGGGAAAGGATAGGGAATTACTTATTTACACCAAGGTCTGTGCTAACCAACCTGTGCTGTCAAGTGAAAATGTGATGATGTAGTTCATAATGTTGTTTTACACAGTTCTTCAAGGGGAAAAAAAAAGTACCATATGAGGCAGCCAAACCATGCAGCAAAGAGTTGTGGATTTGTCAGGGGCAGTTAATGGGTCTTGAATTCTCATAGCATGTATGACACTTTTTGAACTACTTTTTTTTTTTAAATCTGGAAAGCCTACTGGGAACCCTAAAAGGAGGATCTAGTCCTTTTAATGTTCTTGCAGATCCTAGCTGTTCACTTGCTTCTAGTTTCACGGTTATAGGCTTGTGTTAGTATGATTAATGAGCAATGCAGAGTGTGAAAAAAAGAAAAAAAAGGAACAGTGGAAGATCTTCCTTCTGGAAGAGACAAGAAGTAAAAAGGCCATGCTGTATTTGTGCTTGGTAATCACCGAAAGCAGAACAGATTTTACTTTCCAGTTGCAGCTGGTTCCAAACTATATTGATTTAGTGCACAAAATACTTATACTAAGTGAATGTGTGGATTTTATGTTACTGTTTTCCTATGGCTAGGAATAAAAAAAAATTGCATTAAGTTGCTGAATGTGTGTAGCATATGTCTTGCAGTTATCTGCGTGCATCAACTGGAGTAGAAACTATACAGAACTGTTTGAAGACTATTCACACAATCATTGAAGTTGGACAGCACTGCTGAAGATGGTCTTCTCCAAATCCCTTGCCCCAAGCAGGGTCAGCCAAAGCACATCCAGTTGGGTATTGAACACCTCGAAGAATAAAGACTCCAGAACTGGTTGATTGTTTTAATTTGTATACAAAATATATCCTTATGTTTGGTTTAGCTGAGCTGATGGGAAACAGGAAAATTCCACGTTAGCTGAGGAAAAGAAATGGTACCGTCGTGCACACTCTTGTCACAAATCCATTTACATGTAAGTCATATTGAATCTGTCGTGGTATTTCCTTGATGAAATCATGGGGGCCACACAAATCTGTGAGCGCTTGTGAAGGGTGAACCCCTGAGTCCGATGTGCATGCTGCCAACTACTCCTTGTGCATTTTGCCAAGTCAGCTCTGTTGTTCGGGAATGGTTGCATTTTTATGCGATTACGAATAAGCGGCTAAGGTTGTGTAATGTTGCGGCTGAAATAGCACCTGCAGTTTCATGACCTTAAGGTTTAGTATGACGCCATTTAGTTTTGTAGCTAAGACAGGAGTGACTGTTCTGTGAGGTAGGACAGAATTTGGAGGGCCTGACCAGCAGGGATTGGTCAGGGTGAGAACTTCCACATCTTCGTGTGTGTGAGGGATGTTGGCTTGTTGCTTAGGGTTGCAAATAAGGAAAACTGAGTATTTGTGTCATTCGCATGACAGAGCGGGTCAACGTTTTTGATATAATCTCTTGCAACACAACCTATTCCTGCCACAGTAAATGGTAACACGTTGCTGCCCATAGCTGAAAGCTTTTAGCCTACAGTAGGAAACTGGAAATTATTTGTGATTTAGCAGGCAGACTACAAATGTTCTGTATAGGAAAACTGGCTTTTTCTTCACAGTAAATTGCTGTTTTCATGGAGTTGCCTCCCAAGAAAAAATATTTATCAGTACAAGCAGGTAGAAGGTATAGAGAAGAGTGCATGTCGTCGTAGGTAAAAAATGCAGGATCAGTTGAATCACTTGATGTAGCACATCAGGAAGGACTGTGAGCAACACGCTGGTGTGTGAATAATTTTTGTATCAGTGCTTGCCTATCTTTTTCTTGATGGACTTTAGAGTGAGCCTTAATCATCACATTTGTATCTCACATTTCAGACAATAGGAATAGATGGTAGCTGTAGCTGAGAAGGATAGTAAAGTGGAAAGAGCAGGAACAAAAATCTGGTGTTTCTGAAGAGTTAAATGTGGCTTTCAGTTGCTTATAGCCTGTGTAAGATTTTTTTCAGGAAACTGATAGAACCCTAGTTTAGGTTGGCAGAGCAGAAAGACCAGAGCTGTGGCCTTGAGAGTCACTATGTGTCTTGGGTTCTCCATAAACACAAGGGAAAGGAAGGCACCAATGTAGAAGTACCTTACATTTTGCACAGACAAATGCTTTGTATAGCAGCTGGCTGTATTTATATTACGAAATCAAATTTCCAATCCATGTGGCAATTGAGCTTTTCTTATCACATGGATCCTCCTAAAAAGAAACTAATGCATTTATATGTGTAGAATATGTATAACTAATATATATAAACTTGTATGTATATATAAATGTATGTAATATAGAAAAATATATAATGTATATAACTAATGTGCATATATATTATGTGTGTATATATATAGTATGTGTGTATGTAGTTCATATTCTGATTAATTAGGTAAGTAGAGCTAAAGGTTTTTGCAGGCAGTGGCTGAATTTGTAACTAACGTGGAAGGTTTTAGTATAGCTGAGCACTTTTGTGTGGCTTTGGTCAAGTTACTTAGAGGTGGAAATAATCAGTGGTTGAATTAAGTGAGGGGCCTGATATATACTGGAAAACCTCCATCGTCTGTCAGATGTTTTACAACTGTGATGAATGAGTTTGGATAAATAACGTGAACATGTGTTAAACAAGTTCAGGCCAAGTGCCGCGTGGTATGGTAAACAGAAATTGCGCTTGAGGAATGTTTGAAAATATAAATGGATGGTAGGTGGTATGTGGAAAATGCTGTGAGGATAGCCTTTCCCCTGGGGAGAGTAAAAGGAAAACTCTTCTTAGGTGCTTCAGAAATAGCTTTTTATTGTTGTTACTGTTCTTAACAAATGCGGATGTAGAGGTTTGCTGGTGCTAAAAAGAATTGTTTGGGTTGTTCAGCTGTTAAACTGCAAACATGGTATTTTGTGGCCGTTGCAAACTTGCCTGGAAGCTGCCCTGAACCAGCACAGGACTGAACCATATGGAACGGAACACAGTAACTTGAGTGACTTTTCGTTTAAATTATGATTGTTAGTAAAGCCGTCAATCTGGAGGGGTTGGGGGGAAAGCTTAAGTGGGAAATCAGTCTAATTAAGGCTAGGAGTGCTACAGGATCTGTCTCGCCTCCATCGCTGCAGATGGTGAGAAAGTTGAAGAGCTGGTGCCCCAATGGGCAGTGTGCTGTTGCTTGTGGAGGCATCAGCCAGCTTTTGTTTCAGAAGGGAAAATTTCTTGCCAGATTGGTGGGTGGTTTTGTATATATGTGCGCTTGAAGCCCAGAAACCCGGCTGTATCCTGGGCTGCATCAAAAGAAAGGTGACCAGTAGGTCAAGGGAGGCGATTCTGCTCCTCTACTGTGCTCTGGTGAGACCCCACGTGGAGTCCTGTGTCCATCTCTGGAACCCTCAGCACAGAAAAGACATGGACCCATTGTAGAGAGTCCAGAGGAGGCCACAAAGATGATCAGAGGGCTGGAGCACCTCTCCTGTGAAGACAGGCTGAAAAGCTTGGGGTTGTTTAGCCTGGAGAACAGAAGGGTCCAGGGACACCTTATAGCAGCTTTCCAGTGCCTAAAGGGGACCTGCAAGAAAGCTGGAGAGGGACTTTTTACAATGGCATCTCGTGATAGGATAAGGGGTGAAGGCTTTAAACTGAAAGAAGGTAGATTTGGATGAGATATAAGGAAAAAATTCTTCACCATGCGAGTGGAGCAGGTTGCGCAGAGAAGTTGTGGATGGTCCATCCCTGACAGCGTTAAAGGCCAGGCTGGATGGAGCTTTGAGCAGCCTGGTCTAGTGGAAGGTTGGAACTTAATGATCTTTAAGGTCCCTTCCAACTCAATTCTATGATTCTGTGATAAGCTTCTCTCGTGCTGCTATGTGGGTCCGGTGTAGATAATGCACTTAGACAAACTCACTGGTTTCCAAACGCAGTTGAGAGAAGATTTTAGCACAGAAGACTTTATTTGTTGTATTTGTTAACAGAGGTAAAATGTTTGCTTGGATGTTTGCTTTGTATTCTCTCACTTTTATATCCAAACCTACTGTTGTGGAGCATACCAGTATCACACATCTTGTTCCTGGAAAATCTGGGTTTTTTTCACCTGTAAAAATGGACAAATTCCAAAAGTGAAGTTCTTACTTGATGAACATGATCTTTCATCAGTCATTACCTGATTTTAATATGCATGGCTTTGGGCACCTCCCTTCATCCTAATTGTGGTGCTTGGAAAATGGAGCAGTACCCTGCTTTTTTACCTCATCTTGTAAGGATGTGAAGTACCCATGTACTTTCACTGCTAAATCTTTGCAGTCTGATGTACAAGTCCTTAAGAGAGTACAAAGGTGTGTCCCTACTGCTGAAGAAGCCTTTATATTCACAGCAATCCGAGTAGTAACATAAAATAGCAATTGAAGGACAAATAAATTGCACAGGAGTAAAGGAAAGCAACTGCAGTGCTATCTTGAAGGGCTGTTGGGTGAAAGACTTGAAGCTTGAGACTGCTGGCTCCTCTGTGGTGTTACCTCCCTTCCTAGCGTGTTAAACTTATCATGGTGCCTCTGCCATGTTCTTGGGATGCATCTGCATGTCCCTCTTGCTGTAAGGCACAGTGTGGGAGATGCAGCAGTGACGTGCCAGCCACCTGTACCCAACAAGTGCTGGTGTGACCCAGGAGATGTTGAGACACATGGTGCAGCAGCAGTGGAAATGTTGGGAGGCAAGCTGTCTGGCAGATGGTGGGGACCTCTGAGCCTCTCCCAGCTACTGCATGAGGTCTGGCCGTGTGTTTGACCTGGGGTCCACACCAGATTAGATTCATGCATTGGCATGGATTTAGCTTGAGGTCAGTGCTTCTGTTCCAGTTTATTCCTGGGGTTTTCTTTTCCTTTTAGTTGCCGAAATGGTGTGTTTTTCGTGTGTCCCAGCAATTTCAGAATGATGGGAAATTTGCTGAACCTGAATTACTTTGACATCTGCTAAAAGTATTTATGCTGCACTCTGTCCTTCTGCACATCTGATATTTCTTCATTCCCTTTCTGTTGCAAATCAGCCTCTGTTAACTTCTGTTAATTTAACTATATCTTTCAAGTATCCTAAAGAAGCATCCCTCAAGAACCCTAAAAGGCATTAAGACACATGGAAAAAGAGAGATCAGGTTGTTTGAACAAAGCCGGTTAACTAGGCTAATGTTTTTGACTGAGATCATGTCTGTGAGGAACTATGAGACTATACTTAAGGGATTGTTCTTTGCTATGTGACTCTGTAATATTAAAGCAAACCCAGGTCTTTGTCTGTTGAAATGTTCTTTCTCCTCTTTACTCAAAACCAGTAAAGCCTCAGTTGAATTGCTGTCTCTGGGTTTGGGCGTTTGCAGATGAGAATTCATTAGAGGATGTACACAAGAACAAGAAAAACTATCAGAGGTTTAGGAAAGATAAGCTACAAGTGAGGTTGTTTAATGTAAGGAAGAGGCTGTTACATGGAGGTGTTACGAGAGTTTTCAGACTGGGGAGGTCTGAAAATTAAATTTAAATTTTTAAAAAATTGGTTTAGAAATCAATATTATCATCAGTAAATGTAGTGAAATATTGAAATAAATATCCTGGGGATGCTGTGGTATTTCCATTAGAATTCTTTGCTTATTCTGGTTTTTAATTAATTTTGGGAAAAAAAAATCCTAGAGATGTAGCTCCACTGGAGTCAAGTGCCCCTCTAGAAGCTTTCCAGAATGGGTCTTCATGACTGCATGGCTGATGCTTCTGGGTGGTGCTGAAATAAAAATAAATAATATAGATATATTGTGTCTTTCAGTCACAGACACATCAACTGGTTTTTGTATGTGAGGATTTTGTGGTGGATCCTTAGTATTTGCCACAACAAATTGTCAAATAAAGCCCAAGACTGAGTTGGAACCTATTGCCCCAGCACCGTGACTGTGAAACTGGAAAGTCTCAGATGCACGTAGGCAATGCAGACCCAGTTATATAAAGATGCACACACCGTTGCAATGGCTAGCAGCAGTCTGAGGAGAAGCAGGTTTATCAGATTTTCACCATCAGCTGCTGCTGTTTTGCCTGTTGCTTTGCTATCAGATGAAGGGTCCGTACTTGCTGTCTTCATTTCCAAGTGACCTCTCATGGGGTCAAGCGCACGCAGTTAACTTGGAAGCTGCATCCTCTGAGGTCTAAAGGCTGGGTAGATCCTGATGCACTTCTTGAGGATGGACTGGGATCACTGGAACAACGTAGTCTTGGAGATAGCCTCTGGCATATTTTGGCGTGTCTTATGCAACAGTAAAACTTGATCCTGACACGAAGCTCAGAAGCTCATTCACGTTCTTGGCACAAACCTGTGATGTCTTTGTGCTTGGATGTTTTACCTCTTGCCAAGCTGTCAGCACAGATAAGGCATCATAATCCTAGAGATAGCAGGCATGTGCCTAAATATTTTAATATTATGTCCTTTTTTTTTGGTGATAGGTTGCTATAATTTGCTTGTTACTCTTTGTTTATGAATGCTGATTGAGTGTGCAGGACAGCATGTTGGCACCATTTTAAACAAATGGTATAAAACCAGAAAACTCAAATCATGACTAGCATGTTGTTATTAAGTACTCGTAATCCAAGAGGCACTGATGTGCTTGTTCAAGCACAAGCATACAGGTCAGCAAGCTGGAGATTTAGTTGTAAATTGAAACAAACATTGAGGATTGGCCTCAACATGCTTTTTTAATGATTATTTTTTAGCCTCAGATTGGTTACAGTGATCTAAAGAAAGCTGTAAATTCTTCTATATTACTTTCTTTCCTAGCAATTTTCCTGGCCCCATTCTCTTGAATTATGTAACCTATATTTTAGTATAACAACTACTTTCCTACTGTATTACTCTCTAGAGAACAATTTTGCCTTAGCAGGGGGATGAACAAGATGACCTCTTAAGTCTTTTCCATCACCACTTGCTGTAATACGGTACTGTAATATTTGACCTTGTCACACAGCCTTTTCCCTTCTCTAACCCTTTGACTTTTACAAGAGAGCAGTCACAGCAATTTTTGGACACGCAGAAGTGCCCTTCTTTGAAGTTATCAACTCGAAGTACTGTTTCCTGCACTTCAGAGCTGAAGAGCGTATTAGTGCTTTTTGCATTCAAGTGGAGAGGACCTGTATAAATAAATCATTGCAGGAAAGTACGCTACGGTGTCTGTTCCGTAGCAGGAATGAATAGGCTGAAGAGGCAGAGGATCTTTATTTTGTTAATATGTTGGCAAGGCTGTAACTTTCGAATGTGCCTTTCTAGTGTTGCTTTTTATTTCAAGGAAGGAAGGAAGACCAAGCTGCGTGAGCAATTCGTTCTAGATCTGCACTGTGTCTGTGGAGCCACACGGTGTTGTTTCCAACAGCAGCCTGTCTCCATGTGTCCAAAGCTATCAGTAGGTAAAATGTAACTGTGAAGGGGAATTCTGTATGTGAGTTTGCAAAATCAGAAAGGATACATGTGAGAGAAGTAATTTGGAAATGAAAAGCTGTGAGTGACATTCAAGTGATAAGTGGATTCAAAGACACCTTGCTGTTCTGGTTTGTTCTTAGCTTTCAGCTCCTAAGAGGGCAGCCAATGCTTTTTGAGGCATTGGCCTGGCAATAATTTCTCCAGCTCCAGCCTGACCCCAAAAGCAAGTTCTAAAAAATTTTTTTTTTTTTTTTCTTTGCAGTGGACACCCTGTGCATTTTCTTTATCTCTCCAGAGACAACTAATTTATAAAGCTTGGGGATTTTTAATTATTGGAATGCTTGAGCCAGCCAAAGCATTTTGAGGTGGTTGTTGCTGCTTTCTGTGCAGTTAAGTGATTCCTTGTTGACTCTGGGTTTTCATGTCCCATTCTAATTTTTACTTCATAATTTAAGTAGAACTTGCTGTTGTGCTCTCCTGCTGTTGGGCTTTTTTATTGTTTATGTCCTTTTTTCCACAGCAGCAGTAGAAGGCAACTGAAGCAGGTTTCTACAGTACAGAGTTGGAAAAACAGTAGTGAGCACAGAGGTATAAAACTAAGGGGAAAAGCACCAACCCTTTCTGTCAGCCAGCTGCACCCTGCTCGCAGCCCGTATCAGCTTCTGTGTCCTTCTTCCACTTGCTGATGATGAGTAGGTGAGGCCTTAATACACTAAGTACGTTTGAAATGGAAATAGTGAAAGGAAGTTTTGACAGCATCACATTTTAAGATCTTAGCACAACGCCATGCAACATAGAGTACCAGCTTCCATAGCTGTGACCCCCAGGATCCAGCAGATCAAAACTAAGATTTCCTTTTGCACTTAACTGTATAAACACTTGCTGCATTTTAGCATCTCCCTTTAGCATAAATCATTGGCATTTGTTTGCCATAGTGTGTACAGACAGTGTGACAAATGTCCTAGTTCCACGTGCATGTGGATGGGTCTACAAGAGCAAGGGGCTATTAATTTAGGGCTTTGTGAAGGGGAAACTCTGGTTAATGGTTTGTCTGTGACACATGGTTTGCTTGAAGCCAAACAGAATAAACAGAAGTTTTGTAGAAACGGTTGAGGGATCAGTTTAGACCTGTTAGGCTCCCACAGTGGAATACGATGTAGACTGGCAGGTCTCTTCTCTCAGCTACATGTGTAAAAACTTTATTCTTTTAAATTTCATTGAGTTACTTAGGTGTTGCTGTAGTTTATCTGTATGCTCATCATGAATCTCAAGCATTGGCTAAAACCTGGATCCAATGGTGTGGGAGCCTCCAGGACATTCGGGAATGGTGTGTTCAGAAAGAGGAGGACCTACCCCGAAGGAATGATTTCTCTCCATTTTACACAAATGATTCATTTTCTCACTCGGTCTTTCCATGCTTCCTAATTCTTAAGTGTAGTTCTCTGTGGGTAATAGTTTAAGCATTACTTCTTTTTTTTTTTTTTTTTTTAATTAGTGGCACTCCAGGCCTCCTTCACCTCTCCTGCTCTCTCCTGCTGTCTGTCCTCTATCTTACTGACTCCCCTCTGCTCTCCTGTACTTCTCTTTACATTGTTTCTCTGCTGTTGCATGTTTGATTCCTCATCATCAGGGTCATTGTTTTTCTCCTTGGTCCTCCAGAGATTTCTTTTTTTTTTTTTTTCCCCATTTCCTGCAAGTGATTTTATCTGATTTCGTATCCCTTGGAAATACAGGAGCAGGAATCAGGGTACGCTTCACGGGGAAGACACCTAGAGGAGTGGATACATTTGTCACTGTATTTAAATGTACAATCGCTCTTGTGCTGACAGTTTTGTGTTAATCCCCTCATGACAGAGTTTAGGATATTTGGCACTTCAGAGAAACGTTCAAAAGGGTTAACTCCAATCCTTCTTTGCGAAGTGGGGTTTCTGCCCTGTGTGCTCTCCCTGTGGAAATTCAGGGGTTTGTTTCTGCCAGTTGCTTCTTGCAGTGCCAGGAAAGCAGATTTCTGCCCTTGAAGAGGCAGGAAGCTCCTTAAGCACAAGTGTACAGAATTGCTCTGAAGCGCTGGACATATCAAGTATTTTTCATTCCCAGTGGAGATCCCACCATGGAGTTCTCCCTGCTTGCGTATCCAAACCCACAGGCTCCCTAGGGTGGCTCTTTGCACCTTCTGCTTTAAGGCTCTGCCGGCGTGGCTTTAGGGTATGCGATAGGAAAGGATGTCCAAGGCTATTTTGTTGCTTTCCCTCCTCCCACTCCCCACCTGCAGGTCCTTTCCAGAGAAAGGGAATGAGGATGCAGGCTTGAAGGGAAGCTCTTCTCATATGCAGGCGTAATAGGATCCTCTCCCCACAAAGGATCCCCCTCTCCCAGCGGGGGCAAAGGACCCAGCTCGCTGAGGGGACCCGCTGTCCCACATAATTAGCTAAGCAGCTGCTGTGTGTCTGAATGAAAGGAGGGGAGGGCGGTTTTGTTCTGACGGGGAGCCGGGCTGGCATTCCTTGGAGGCAGCCTGCACATTCCTCCAAAGCAGTCGGCGCTGGCGGTGACGTGGGCTCGGCGTTGCACGGCCAGGCTTCCCGAAATTTGTACGCAGCCACTGGCTTGGTCTCGAGTCCTTTATTGTGGGAAAACTCCTTTTCCTTGCTAAGTGCTAATCATTTATCCCTGGAGCAGTGGGAGAATCTATAGCTTGAGTTCACATGTGATGTGTTGCACTAATTGATGCATAACAAACTGTTTGTAGAAAGAAAATAAAATTAGATTCAGAGAAAAAACTAAGATTTATAATATGCAAAAATGAAGTAATCTCAGCAGAAACATCAATTTTGTTAATGCAATAGTGGGCAATGTGCCTGTGAATGAATCCCTTCTCCATGTATTTTCTAGGGGGTCTGGGAGGAAAAGGAGAGTGCCTTGTCTGGCCAACACATTTATGACTAGCTTTTGTGGACAAAAGCGAAACTAAAAAGAGATCCTATTCTTGGCATGGGACCAGGTCTTTTCTTAGAGGACTGCTTTAATTTGTTTGACATATAGTGAAAGACTGGCACACTGCACTAAGTAGTTTTATATACAGTTGTTTTATAGATCTGCAGCACTATATTTACCCGTGGGCCCTCTCGAGTAACTCAGCAATGTCCACCAGGCTCCATGCTGAAGCGTGTTCGCAGCATTGGACCTGTATGTTTGACTTATTGCTGTGCTATTCAAATTTTTACCCAGTTTTATAATTGTGTAAATTCATTCAGAAAGAATAACACTCATTTGAAGTTGGAATAAGGTAGTAATAAATTCGGAAGTGTGGTACTTGCTGTTCACAGAAAAGGGTTTTTTTTTTATTCTTATAAACATTTTTCTTTGTTCTGTATTTTTTTCCCCCATCAGTGCTGGTGGAAACCTAGGCAGTTCATTTAAATTCTAAAAGGCTGTTACTGTTACTTTTATCACTAATACTTCTTCTTAGTGAGCACTTAAAATAATGTTTTATTAGTTGTTGCAGGCAGAAGAATTACATTTTCAGTTTCTAAGCACTAGCCAGTTTGCAAGTGGCTAGGGGAAGCTAGAGAATATTGCTCCTTCTGTCCCATGTGAGGACTTCTAAAATGAATGGCAGGAAACGTTTCAAATGTCATTTAATTAGATCTGCACCAGGTACCCTGCTAATGTAATCAAATGTGGAGTTAATCTCCCTTTTATGTTTTTGTAAGGAAAGGAACTTCGGCTTGAAATTATAGTTTAAAGAAAAGAGGCATGGATGGGAGACGTGAAGGTCATTCAGGCAGCAGCAAGTGAAGCAGAGCAACTCCCATTTGTGCTCAGCCAGATGTTCATGAGCCTTTGCCAATAGCTCAAAAGGCTGATGCTACATAAATTACTATATCCCAGGGACTAATTCAATGGGTGTGATGGAAGAGGAAGGGAGGAGGATGGTACCCTGTCGGTCAGAGGTCAAGTGTAACACATGGGACTGAACCAAGCAATATTCAGCTAGTTCTGTTTTTTCTTTTATTATTATGGGTTGGAAACACTTGTTTTCCCATAGAAAGCAAAGAAAAGTCAATACTTTCATTAGGGATATAAAGACTAATTATTATTTTTTTTAAAAGTCCCTTTTTCCATGTAGTTGAAAGAGTTTAATAGCCAATGAAATCTGAGCCTCTGATGGTCGTCTTTGAAAGTATAGAATCCCCTTTGAAAGCTACTAGTGGTCCAATAAACTAAAGATCTTTAGAGGTTTTTCTTGGCTTCTGAAAACATGCCGAACTGCCTCCCCTCCATTGCAACGTTTGTACCAAATTCACCTGGAAAAATCCCTTTTCACCTGGCATGAGTTGTTTTCCTTTCCACTCTAGGAGAGTTATTTTTACAAAAGTAAAAGCAAACGAAAACCCAGAGTAATAAATAATGTTTTTCTTTTAGACTGTGAAGAATCCTCTCAACCAAAGTCCTGCTGTTGCAAGAAAACAGGCACGTGTATGTTGTGATCTCTCACATGTGCCTGTCTGTGTCACAATCCCAATTATTTTTGATGCTCTACCTATAGAAAAAAGCAGTGAGCAAAGGAAATCTTTGTTTTTCAAGGCTGTACACCCACCTGTTACAATGTGAAGGATAATTTAATAAATGTGACTCTTGCTTGTTACAGAAAGATAAATAAAACTCAAGCCCATACCAGTACCTGATTTTCTGTCAGATGGTTTCAAAAGAGTTGATTTGAATTTTTGAGGTTGGCTGTGCTGATGCTTTTTAATTTCTTGGGATGTCGTACAGTCTACAGATAAAAAGCAGAGTTTCAAGGTTAATGAAGTACCAACTCAGCATCCCAAACAGCATTGCTCCATCCGTGGGAAGCCCATGGAGGGACAGAGTGTGTTGTCTTTCATAAAATAAAGAAATAAGCAGTGCCCTCTAGTGTTAGTTAACATCAGAGGGAACCACCACGAGCCTTTTCTATCGTCTAGATATCTGCAATTAAACCTATTTCACAGCTGCAGATGCATCTCTTTATTTCTCGAAGAAAAATACAAAAAAAACCCTGCAGCAGCAAAGCTCATCAGGATATAACTGTCAGAAATGCAGTCATTAACAGGAGGTTCAATTTCTGGCATGAAGCAGTCCTGGTGTATATATTCAAGCTTCTCTACAAGACATTATAACAAGGCAGTGAGCAGGTTGGGCTTTTGGGCTGTCCTTTGAGCACCTCAGAATGTTTTGATTCTGGTGATGGTAGTAGGTTGCACTCCTGTTTCAAAGCCATACACATCATTTGTTTCACTTAAAGACAACTCTGCCAGGGATGCACCATGGAAATTCCGATCACCTCTGTCCTTTAGCGTGCAAGGATATTTCTCAGTCTGCTTAGAAGAGGGCAGTGCTTTAAATTGCTGATGGAAAACAGCGAGCATTAAAAAGCATTTTCTATCTGGTTTCTGAATCATCTTCAGTATGAAAACACTGTAAGCAAATGTGCCTTTCCCTCTCTGGTGTTTTGTTTGTTGGGGTTTTGTTTGTTTGGTTTGGTTTTGTGTTGTGTTTTTTTCTTTTGCTTTAATTTGATTTTCTACCATAGAAAAAGAGCTTATGTGTGAATGTTGCCTTACAGTTTCTGCTGATGCATTTTCATAGCCTTGGTTGCAGTCTGGGGCCTTTGGGATGAGCCGCAAGGTCCCTGTGGTGTTAAAGTTACTGTTGACAAATGGGAATCCTGAAGGGCCTTGAGAGCATCTTACAGAGTGTCCCTGAGCTGTAACATGGTGTATGCATTTATCATTTTCAGAAAAACAGCATACAGAAATGCAATGAAAATACAATCTTTCATAAGGTGGCCAGTGCAGTACCTTGGCTTATGCAGGCTTTCCTGCCCTGGCTGAGGTTTACCCTGGACTGCACTTTTCTAAACCAAAACATCTCCTGATGTAGCATGACTCCAAGGAGTAGCTGTCACACTTTCCTTCTTGGGTTGTGCTCTGTGAATGTTTCTGATGGCTGCCACCACTGTGAGAAGTGGATGTCAAGACTTATGTAGACAGTCTATATACTGCCCGTGTGCAAGTATATCAGGGGAAGAGGTGAGGAACCTGGATTTCCAATTAGCTCCACGTTAGCTCCACGTGAGGAGGGATCCGCGAATGTGCGTTGTCTCTGTGTAGATCTCTGCGCCCTGGCAGTAGATGTCAGGAATGAGATGACTTACCTGGACTGTTGCTCTTCAAAAGGGGCATCAGACCAGCTCAAGCATTCGCAGTATGTGCTGCTGTCTTCTTTCCACTGTTGCTGCCAAACACAATACTTCCAGTAGTTATTGATTCTTGAGCTCTAATGATAGACCCCTTTTTGAGCTGCAGTCAATAACTTCTGTCCTTTTTGCTACACACAACCAGGGAGAGCATTTTTGTTGCTGATTGCCAAGGATGATGTTATACTCTGTGAAAAGACCAAGAAGAAAAATGTTCAGCATTGTTCCTCTGAGACGTACCAAGAATCTGCACGCACCAATGAAAGCAACCAGCGTTATGGTATCATAACAATGGTTCGTTAGTACTCTACCCCAAGCCGGTATAATGATTGTTGCTGTTTAAGACCAAGACCAACAGATGGCATTTGTTAGGACATTGATTTTTATGTACAAAGTTGCCAGCACATTAAGAAGTGGTGCCTCTCTTAATTAAGATGATAATGTACTGCCTTGTTTGGAGAGATTTTGCTCGTAATGATGCTGGTGAATTATGAATAGAGGGAAATTAGTAAAAACAAAGGCCAGATGGAGGTATCTTTCAAAGAGGAATATTTTGTGTAATATGGCATGTAAAGTTGACAGACCGGGTCTTAAAAGACCTTTATTATTCTTTAAGCTTTCCTGACAAAATTACTCTTTATCCTGCCAAGAAATGTAGTTTCACATGCCAGTGCATTTCTAACAGAGAATAATTAAAGTATGCCTCCAAGTTTATGGCTTAAAGTGCAATCCATTCCTCCAATGTTTTGTCAGGAATCTTTAAACAGTGCAAGGAAGGAGAAAACTTATAACAACAATAGTTTTGCCAATTCTACATGTTCTGCCTTTGAAATCAGAGGCAATTAGGGATGAACAAAATTGCTTTCAAATAAAAAAAAAAAAGTGTAAGTTTTGCTGAAGTTTTACTTCACATTTTTTGTTTGGTTGAGTATGACTGTTGGGAATAAGAAATGTTTTTCTAAAATTAAAACTTGCCATCTTTGATTGAAGTAAAAAATGATTACTGAGTCATAAATGCATTGAATCCCCAAATGCTGGGCCTTTTTTGTAACTTCCTGAGGGAGGAAAATCAAATTTAACTTGATTTTGTAGTGTAAAGTGGTAATTAAAGGAGAAGTAGACAAAGGAAAGTGAGAAATATCAAACCCTGAAGTTTTATTTCATTTTCTTAGAAGAATATTCCCACTCCACAGGCATTCCAGCTTTGATCTCATGACCTGCTGGCCGCTGTTGAATGCAGAAAAGGTCCTTTCATGAAGATCTGTGGATGAAAGTGTGTCATGAGAGAAGATCAGGAAGTTTTGATTGTCTTCTGTCCTCAGATTGCATTAGTGTAATAAAATACAACTTAGGACTCTAGAACTGTTGCATATAGTCTCTATCTATCAGATACGCCAAACAGAGTAGACCAGGAACACTTGAAGCACAAGCCTTCTGCTCCATCCACACATAGGCACAAATCGCTTCTAAATACACGATAATAAACTGGAGATGTGCAGTCCAAGACATCTTCCAAAGGCACAGACATTGTGGCAGGGTTCAGAAAGATAGCGGACGAGTTACTTTTGTCGTCTTTAATTATTTCTATGAGTATGCATTAGTAGGGGAATAAATGAAGTAATGTATTTCAGTATTGGATGATGAAAAGAAGGCCTCTGCTTCATTAAAAAAAAAAAAATCGAGATCAGTTTTCATGAGAATAAAACACTGTTTTGAATTATGCTTAGAACAGACTGTCCGACTATTTCTGGTATTAACGTTCATTGCCATTGCAGAAAGGATTTAACAATAGAAAGATGAGAACACAAGAAAAGAATGTCTAGAGGGAAGGCAGTCAAGGATGGGATTCAGTGGCTCTAGCTTTGATAACAAAGGCAAAGAGCGATCTCAACTGAGTCTTTTGAGACTTAACTGGTGCTTTCGATAAACCCTAAATTTACCTTAATGCAAAAAAAAGCAGCATTTCAAAAACTTCTTAGAGCATTGTTTCTCACTGATCTTGTTAAGGCTATTGTGATTTTACCTAGAAGATGCTAGCTGAAGTTATGGATAACTAAACTGTGGTTTTATTTGCACTTTTTAAAAGGAGGAGTCTTGTATTTATGAAAAACAAAGCTGTATTATTTAATAGCAGTCTATCTAATGGGAAATGGGCGCTGTGACTCTTCAACTCTCTTGAAATCTGTACTACTTTTTTGCCATGTTGTCAGTTTTGTTTATGCTGAATTTCTTTCTTTTTTTTTTTTTTTTTTCCAGAAAAACTTTACAATTCCAATGGACGGGAGCTGAGACGGGCACTTTTCTCCTTGAAACAAATATTTCAGGTGAGCAAAGAATGGCTGTCCATTCTGTGATTTGAACANGCCTGTCTTTTGCATTATTAAACCACAAAGTTTCTAATGTAGAGAACAGCTTACAGTTTCTGGCAAAAGAGAATTTTAAGACTTGGTTTCTAATGTGCAATTAGCCAATTGCTTCTTAAGGTCTTTTTATAGTCTGCAAGCCTTCCCCTGTTCCTTCAGTCTGTCAGAAGGCAGGAAGAGAAGTGGAGTAATGGCAAAGTGAGTGCTTGGAACCTGGCAGGAAAGCAGAGAAGAAAATTGGGACTCTTAGATGGAAACTTAGGCTGATCACTAGACAGTGACATAGTGCTGTATTGGAAAGACTGGAAGTGGGATATGAAAAGAGGAGCTAGGAAACCATAGGCTGGGGTGGTGGCCCAGCATTGGCCTAATAATTGACAAATAGACTAGGCTTAAGCCACTTCAAAAACTAAAAAAATGTGTGAGAGACATGAGACAGATCTGATGAGGAGCCAAGATGTAGTGGTAGAGCTCTGAAGGTGTTAGAATTTAGGCTGAGATTAGAGGAAATGGTTTATTGATTAGTCAAAAAGATACTTCATAGAGCTGGGGAGGGCTTGGTAGTGACTGATGGGTTTAAGGAAAGGCATGGATTTTTATATGAGTATTCGCTGTGGAGGAGACCTGGAATTGGCATGATTTTGCTTCTGTGGGGAGGTAGCCAATGTGATAGATAAGCAATGTGAATGATAAGAAAGTGAATTGAATGAAAAGCTTGGATTTCAGGTTGGTTTTACTGGATAAGGAGAAGGACTCGGGAACGTTGCAGGTCTGGAAGGAAACTTGTTGGGGAGAACAGGTCAGGGAAAGTGAAAAGAAAACATTGGTGAAAACTAGAGCATGCTGCCAATGTGATCCTAAAATGGGATTCAGGATGACACATTCCATTTCTATCAATAAATATAAGTGAAATCAATAAGAGAAGCACCTCTCCTCCTTTACTAATGCATCAAAATGGAGGTTGGCAACTTATAATGTTTTTCAGCCAGTAGGTGCAAGACTTTCAAGCTGTTTAACATTTTTTGCTTTGTTTTAAACAGACATTTCTTCTAAGAATAACAAGATATAACAATTCTGCAAGACTGCAGAATTGTGAATTTCCAAAACACACAATGCTTTTTGTGGGTTTCCAAAGTTAAGCAGTCAGAATTTAGAAAATGCCAGAATGAAGATTTTCTGAACAATAGGAGTAAATGGTAAAGGGTGGAACATTTAATGGAAAATTTTGGTAGTTGAAGATGTCTTTCAGATCAGAAAAATTGCAGCGTCCTTGAATTGTGGAAGTTTTTAGACAAAGGAGTTCCAACTCCAAAAGAGTCTTGGTCATCTCATGGCCACGGATTGGGAAAACCATTGTCTCTTCAAGGCATTCTCAGGGAAAGCCTGTTTGAGAGTCACGATGCACGTTGGGTTTCCCTATGAGCTTGCCGAGTGGGTGGGCTTCTTGCTCAGGGAAAAGGGGGCAAGTTTCCAAGAGTCTTCTCTGGTTTCTTCTCTTTTTGTTCACCTAGGCTGTTTCTGGGAAGTATTTGTATTTTTCCAAATTTGTGTTTTCCACTGGTTAATCTGGGCATTGACACATATTTAACATTGAGTGCTAATCCTCTCTTTCCGTGCATCCTGCACCTTCCGTAACTCCCATCATGACTTTTCCCAGTTAGGGTATTTGTAAATGTTCTCTTCCATGTAGGTTATTTGAAATCTAGTAGGTATTTCTGAGCATGTAGCGCTCGGTGCTTTCAGTGAACACACCAGTAAGATCTCTGCCTTCCTGCTAATCAGCTGTTTTCATGGAAATGTTTAAATATTTATCCTAATAACTTTAACTGGAGTTGACTGGGCTGAAGAGTAACGAGGGGGAAGGGAAAAGCAATGCACACAAACCTATCTCTGTGTATGAATTTAGTTTTTAGCTGAAGTATTTCTGACAGTTTCAGAACATAATTTTCCTTGAAGAATTAGACTTCCCTGCTTCCTAATATACGTGATACGGAAAGGAATTTGGGAATTATCTGTTACCACTTTAAATAGCTACTTCTCGTAGAACAGTGGCTGGTTGTCAAACAAACATACCATTCAAAAAAATTCCATATACTGTCAAAATTCAGATGCTAATTAGTGGGTAACTGAGGAGAAGTCTTCCTCAAGCTGGCGAGTATTCATATCATATGTTCAAGTATTTAAGGTCGTACACTTCAAACTAGAACATAAGACTTTGTATGATGTAAAGTCCTGTTACCTGTCGACTTTGCTGTCCTTAACAACGGTTACTAACATTGCTAAAGGCATATTTTGAGCATGATTTTAGTTTATCTCATATTAATTTATCTCATATTAACATTTGTAATCTATCATGTTAATTTTTTAAAAATATATTTTTCAACATAAATATCTGTTTGATTTTATATCTTATTATATTTAGGTTTTTTTTAAAAAAATCCCTGAGGATATAGTGTTTGGAATAAGATGTAGCCTTCAAAAGCAGTCTTTTTCATTTTAACAAATTTTTTGAGTGTTATGGAGACTTCATCATGTCCTTAAGTGCCAAGATGGTTCGTAACACCATGCTTTTATAATAATTCCATCATAGCTGAGTTAATTTAGTTTTGTGTCAGTATAATTTTTAATTTCTAGAGCTTGAAGGTAACGTGCAGTCTCTTATTTGCATTACGTGGGAACAAACCCAAGTTTCACATCAAATATGAATTCCAAATAGTCGGAGGTCTTGGTTTTTCACGCGAGGCCTCAGCGAAGCTTAAAAACGTTTGGCAAAAACAATGCCTTTGTTTCAAATTTTAAATGAAAGATTCATTTGGCAAGTGCAAACTCAGAAATTCTCTTTGGTTTCTTCTGGTGGGCTGGTTTTGGCAAAGTGCTAAAGGTTATGTGGAGCATTTTTCTTTGACAGTAATGCCATTCTGTTCCTGTCCCTCATTCTGAAGGGTTAAGATAGCCACGCTCACTGTCTTTTGCTGGACTGTACTGCAGTATTCTTCTTCTGATTTACCAGTGTGCTTTTTGACAAACAAGCTTACGGAGTAAGGAAAGTAATGTTCAGACTAGAAGTGTATGGAGCACTCGACCTTAAAATAACTTGAAAAAAAGATACACATATATAATTGACTGTGCTGTAGTACGGTTTAAGCTCCCTTTGAATGTATTTTCTGACAGACTTCTTTCATTTATCAGAGATTTGCGAATTTTGTGCAAGGTGCTAAAACTCCCAAAGGCATCCAGGGCAGTATCCAGCGGAACATGGTACATATAAATACAGGGTTGAAAAACATTCTTGCATTTCCTGATCATGATATTGTAACAGAAATAAAAATACAGCTGCTTGAAACACTTAATTCAATGCCAGTCTTAAAAGCAGAAGAATTGGGTACAAGCACTATAAGTAAATAGTGCAATGCAATTTACATGATATTAAAAAAAAATAAGTTAACAAGACATCTGATATAACTAGATGTAATATAAAGCAGGCATGTTTTAGAACCTATAAGCAAGTGTGCCTTGTAGTTACAAAATGTATTTTTAAATCATACTGGTTGCATTATTTCAAAATACGAAATAACTGCATAAGAATATGGTGTTGTAAGAAAACTAAGAAAGCTATAAAGCATGTTTTCGAGTCTGTTGAAATCTATAATCATGTGTAAATCTGCTTCTTATAGTTTTGGAAAATATTTTTAAACGATCAATGCATTAGGCTCTCCAGAAAGCAAACCTAAAAGGGTATATTTTAAAGCGTTAAGGAAAAAGGCCAATTTTCTTTTAGGACTGTTTTCCCCACTAAGTGTAATTTGACAAATGCAGGATATCTCCCACTACTTTTCTTGAGGAGCCTAGATTCCTGTGTTGTGTTGTGATCAGAAAATCAAGTGACACAATTACAAAATTCTCTTACAGATTTAGTTTTTTTTCCATTGTTGAGAAATTCATTAATCATTGAACAATTGGGCTTTGTGTAAAATGTCACAAAGAACAGCTACATAGAGGCCCTGGAAACATTAACTAGAAGGTGTTTGGATAGACACAATCTTATCAGTAAGTGAAATCAAATGTCACACACTTCAGCTGCTAAGGAGTCATCAATCATCCTTGGGAGAGCAGAAGGAGTATTCTGTGTTTGCCTCATTGATCTCAAGGAAGGAGGCTGCTCCTTCCCCTCTCGCAGGCTTGACTGATGACTCCTTAGGGTTTGAAGCCTTGTGACACTTGATTTAGGGGCCGCTGTCATCACTTGTGAGGCAGGCTGCCACCTCTCCCCTTTAAGAGCCCTCTTGGAAGGGTTCTTGATTAAGTCATGAAAAAGAGAGAATCCTTCATTTCCTTCCCAAATTGAATCCACTATAGTTCCGCATACCAGTTTACGTGTTTGTTTAATCCTGTTTTACAAAGGGTACGTCTCATTACTGTTTAGAGTTTATAAATAAAATAGATATGACACATTAAGTGTCAAAATCAGTTTCTCAATTTCATTGGCAAATAGTGTGCCTTCTTCATGCCTAGACAATGTTATGGGCTGAGATCTAAACAGTTTTTAATGAGACTATAAAATGTGAACTACTTCCACCAAGAGTATAGTCTGAAAACTCGGGAAAACACCATTGTTCTTTCTCTGATTTGAGTGAATCTTTGATTTGAAACAGGAAACCTTGTTTTGTATGGAGCCCACCTACTTTAGCTTCCTCAGGTTTGTAATACAGTGCATGGATATTGTTACCTATTGCTTACCTAACATGAAGAACATTCTTGGTTTTAAGTGACTTTTCTAGTAATTTTTAATTCCTCTATTAACTGGGAGACAAAACCCTATGGTCTATTGGTGTATCTGCATCTACTCAAGGTGCAAAGGGTGAAAATCTGTCCCCATCAAGTCAATGGCTAAAATGTCTTTAGTTTCAGTGTTATTTTTATCTGGTGGTTGAGTGTATACAGGTAGATGGACAGTCACAGCAACAGTAGGACATCTTTTGTTTCCCACTAAATGCTTTATCTTTATAGGGGAGGCAACCAAAGCTTTTCTGGCTAATAATTGTATAGATTAATCTGGTACTGAGGTGTGACTTGGTTTTGCTTGCTTGCGTCTTGCACTCACAGGGAAAAAATGTTATCTGGGGAAAAATATCCTGTAATTATCTGTGTCTTCATTAGCTGAAGTAATACAATATTGAAAGCAGAAATGTACTTCCAAATGGTTCAACTTCCTGAATTACATTTGGCCCTTTGAAGGCATCCGTGAGGCTGATGTGGGCCCCGGTGAAAATGAGTTTGACACCCCTGTAGTAGAATTTCTTTTCCAGGTTCTTTCTTTCAAATTAAGAATTGTAGTACAGTTCAGTTCCCTTTCCTGAAAGACAGGGTGCATCAGTTTATTGCTCTGTACAACCCAAACGGGTAGCCCACCATTTTCGGTGGCAGAATTCGATGGTAACTGTAAGGGTAAGTGCAGTGAGAGCACTAGAAGCAAGGATTATAGTGTCATGGTAAGATGGCTTTCTACCTGCAGCTGCCTCATCTGATAGAGGAATCAGGCAGATTGTGTGAAAGTAGTGAAGATAATGACCAAAGTCACCGAAGAAGCAAAACACTGTGTTCAGAGTAAAAGGGAAACAGAACTGTCTTGGAGAAGGTGGTGAAGATCAGGCAGGATCACAATAATTTGATCTTGGTAACTGAAGACATCAGATTTAAAATAAAGACAGAAGTGTGGCACGGGAGCAACTTTTCTGTGCAGGCTAAGCACCCTTCCCTCTCTACATTTTGATTTGTCTTTAATCAACTTAAGACATGAGTGATTCTTTGGGGATCTCACTTTCAGCCACTTAAGGTATCTTTGGTTTCATCTTAGCAGCGCAAACTTCTATTTCCTTCCCTATGTGTAAATGTGTGTCTTCTACAGACTGTTTATATATCAGAAAAGTTTAAACGTGAAAGACTGTGGGCTGATTTTTCTCCTTGGTCTTCTAAGAATTTGTTGGATGCATCCGAAAGGAAGAAAACTCTTTGTGAAGGGAAACCCAGAATCTTAAAGGACCAGTCCTTCATTCATATACAAATGAGACATATCTCACAAAAGAAGAAAAAATAATAAATGAATGAGAAATGGGTGGTAATAAATGATATATTGAACCTTGATAAAGTAAGTTTTCAGGTTTTAAATTTATCCTTTTTTCATGGGCGCCCAATTGGAAAGAGCAGTTATCCTAAGAAGTTACCTTAATTTGACTCCAGAAGATTACTTTTAAAAAAAGGGGAAAAAAAAGTTTGCTAAGAAAGTTTTAAACTTTTAAATCTTTTCATAAATGTATGCAATATTCATTGTCAACTTGCTACCATACTTTTCCTTCTGTTTTTGTTGGCTGGAACTCAATGCTCTAAGCAAACCTTAACTGTGTCTAATAAACACTGACTTGACTCTGAGGAATCTCAACAAATTTAATAAAGCAGGATTTGATTCTCACCTATTATTTATTTCTTCAGGATTTTTTTTTCGTTATTTTCTTCAAAGAAATGATACTTCTTCAAGATTTTTTTTCCACGTGCTGCAGCACAGCTACTGTTGAGGGGACAGGAATTGGACTTGATATCATTGTGGGTCCCTTCCAACTCAGGATGTTCTATCATTCTACTGGGATACCTACCTGACTAATGCTGGATATCTTAGGTACCTGCATATACCTATCATTTGAGGAATTTGAGGAAGACTTTGAGCAGTTATCTTTACAAATGTTTAGTTTCAAGTTTTACATATTTTAAAAAATTTTAACAGATGAAAAAGATCCAAAGATCTCTGAACCTCTTTCAGATTAGAGTACTTCCCAATATCCTCAAGCTTGAAGAAATTCTGCCTGTAAGAGAACTGCATATTTTTTAAAAGTATTAAATATTGGATATGTTTTCATGCGTTTTAATTTACAAAGTAATGTTAACTATTAAAACATTTATTTTGCCCCCATGCATTCTTTCAACTATCCAAAAGAAACTGCAGAAAGGCATACCGTTTAAAATGTGTCCCTATGTAAAGGAGGTGTGAAATAATAAGTGCTGCAGCTTCTCTGCTTTGCTAATGGCAAACATTATATTTGTTTTGCTGGTATTTTTAGTGCAATACAAAACGTGTTCTTGAGAAACAACAGAACATATCTGAAGTGAGGGCATTTTCAGAAGGAAGTCTACAGGGCTGTAAATCAAACAATTTACTTTTGGGTGAATTTCTATATCTGTTTATTGGTAGCAGGGTAGAAATCGGTAATAAACAATACTACCTCTAGAACCTGACTGCAGTTTTGGGGCGCTCCAGTCCAGGGCACCCTTGTTCTCAAGGGGATTTTCTTCTAGATGTGCTGGTGGGAGTGTGAGAGAAACGAGACAGCAACTGAACTTGCCCGATGTCCTTATCTTGGGGTAGTTTCTGAATTACCGAGCATCAGAGTGTGAAAATACTTTGTCTTAGAGATGAACTCTCTGTGACAGCAGCAGGCTTTCCTCTTGCTCCCCCTGAGAGCTGGGTCTGGTTCATCTTCTAAAAGTAGTGTCCTGACTCAAAGTAGAGCAGAGGTTTCATGGTTTAATGCAAGACTTGTCTGCTTAACCACTGGCTCACCTTGTCCATACGTAGAATTGTTTTGTAGCTGCCTAAATAATTTAGGTTGAAATGGCAATTCAGTCTTAAGGGACTTCTAGGACTTAAGTGTATGTATGTATGTGTATATATAGGTATGTGTGTGTCTGTTTTGTGAGATGATTTCTTTCCAGATTTGTTTGCAATAGATTACTTGGCTCTTAAAACAGACTGAAATAAACAACGACAACTTAATTAGATAGTATCAGGCACTTCTGGAATGGCAATCTAGTGTTTAATTGTATCAATAATTTTGGAGTCCAAAGAACAGAACTATAGTTTGAAGTGTGGGAAAGTAACTATAAATTATCTCTTGGCAGTCCGTGCTCCTTCAATCACTTCCTGACTGTGTTTACTCAGTTTTCAAGCCAAAATGAGCTTTTCTAACTGCAAACATTGCAAGCCAATCTTGATCTATAAAATGCAACCTGTCGCTTAGCCAGTAAAAAAGCTGGACTCTAGAAATCGTCTGGGATTTCTGTTTCTAATAGAGCGCGGCATAACTCTTATTACTACATCATTGTAGTCTTGTCAATGGGAGTAATTGTTTGGCTGGTAACTTTAGCAGATGTGATGCATACTGAGGGCAGGTAGTGATAGTTAAAAAAAATATTATTGTGGAGTCTTTATTGTGGTATATTTCTTATGTAGCCTCTGGGGTCACATTGGTAGCTAGGCAGCTGAAAGGAGGGCCGAGATGAACTGGCTGTTCATTTTCCATTGCTACTGGGGTGGAGTGTCATATAAGCATTTGAAATTATATGGGGGACCTGTGGGCACGAAGGCTTTCAGGTAATGGAAGCGCATTCTGGTCACAGCCTTGTGCTGCTGCATTCCTGCTGCTGCCCGAGGCAGTCAGATTAGGAGCAAGCTATGGGGCTGTTTTGAGGGGTTTTTTTTTGTGTACATGAGGTTTTGTGGGAGGGATGCTTAGGAAGGAAGATTAGTAGATTTCTATACTTCTTACACTGTTAGGGTGCAAGAAGGAAGTGTGGAATAATGACCTGCCCATCATTGATGCTATTACTGACAGAAACCCAGATTTTATCATTCTGCCTTTATTCGCTTAGTAACAGTGGAGACTTTTCAGGTACATTGGGCAATAGTCTTGAATTTTACTTTCTTGTGGTGGAGCACCAGATGTATGTATTGTCATTTGAGATTTATGCCAGCGAAAGCCTGCAGTCGCGCATGCTTTGCTCTTTGACCTGCCTCCTCCTTCCTCCCTTTCCTCACCAGTCAGCTGCTGTCCCTCTCCTGCTAATTTACATCCCCAAATGAATGAAGCCTAATCCCTAACCCTTAATCCTCCTAAAACCAGCTGAACTTTGTGATCCTATCTTGACTTTGCAGGAGATTTAAAAAAAAAAAGAAAAGGAGGGTGTGTGTGAAAAAAAGTCTTTTCTAAAAAGGGACACTTTTGGGGAGGTGGGGGCTTTCTGCGAGTGCACTGGCATTTTAGTGATCCATTATTTTTCTTGCTATTTTATATTTTTTTACATTGAGCAGGATCATTTTGGATTTCTGTTTCAGTTCTGCCTCCTTGCTCTACACCAGATATGCCTGGCAAGGGAGTCTGAGGAAGAGGGGATTCCAAGGAGACCTTGCTCTGATGTACTAATGTAGAGTGGTTATAGTGCACTCTCCCAGTCTGCTATTTGATAGAAGAACATAGCAATGAATAGAGATTTCCCTAGTTTTCCCTTTTAAAAATGAGTAATTTTTGTTTCTGGAGTCAGGCGGTGCCTGAATGAGCCATGTCCCTCCTGCCTGTAGGACTCTGTGTTGGTGCACTGTCAGCATCTTCTCCCACAAGGTTTCAGATAGAAGAGGAGGATGCTCCTCCTCTTTGCATCTGGTGGGGTTTACGTGTCTCCTCCTATGCCACATTGTACAGCGCGTTGGCAATGTTCATGTTGTCTTTTGCCTAGGTGAATTATCAGAACGTTAAAATGTGAATGCAGTGAAGTTACTGGTTTTGGTCTGCAGAGAAAATCAGAGCTGGCCTGAGAATCGGAGCTTAACTCTCTCTTAATAGGAATGTTGTAGAGTGAGAGAGCAGAGAGGGAAGCTCTGCCCCAGACAGAGGGTGAAGTGCATCAAGTGCAGGAGCTCGCTGTGAGTGCAATCCCTCCGGTAAGCCCATAGATAGGCGAAGCTTAGCAAGAAGTTTCTTATGTCTATGGCTGGTACCCTGGCTGCCTCTGCTGCTCTCACTTCTAGGCTGGATCACCGCAACTTTTGTGTTTTGGCAAGTCTGCTCAGTGCAGAATGTGGTTGCTGGCTCACTCAGTAATGTGTCATGTGGAGAGCACAGCCTGGGGAACCCCATGGTTCCTTATTTAAAGAAATGAACATTACAAAATGTGCAGTGTTTAACTTTGTAACAGAAACCGGAGAGAATTGTACAGCGTAGGATTAAATGTGGGAATGCTCAAGAAACCAGAAACAATGAGGTAGTTTATGAAAGGAAAAAAATAAAAAACAACACACAAACCATAAAAATGAGGTTCTCCTTGGTGGAAATCTCATAGACAAGCATCTTGTTATGATTCTGTGGAAGGACAGTACTCTGCACAGCTGTTAGCCACGTAAGAGAGAAATATGTATGTTCACATCCAAATGTGAATATTCAGTTACAAATCCAGTTTCCTAAAATACTTGGAATAGAACTTTCAGCAGTAATTGTTAGCTTTAAAAAAAAAAAAATCCCCTTGAGAAACTGTGTTCTAAAACCTTGATACGTATTAGGGAGCAAAGCAATTTTCTAGTGGCATAAAAATAATCATGCTTTGGGTACAAGTTTTAGAACATATGGCCAGCAGAAATAGCAGCCTTCAGAAAGATTTATCTTTAACAGTAAGTAAACAATTTATCTTTGCACCTGGAAACTGCACATCAGATAAGATGCGTTCTTGCGAAGTGCCATTCCTTGAAAAAAAGTCTTCAGTCTCTATCTTCAGATAAGACCCCACAAAACTGCATTAGAGAATATACCAAATGGTGTAGAGACAGGAGAATGGGTAGGAAAAAAGGGAATCCTGGATACACTAAATATTCTACTAGTGGCATGTGAGCATAATGTGTATACTGCTTGATCACAGGGTTTGTGGGTTCTTTTAATATCTGTGCTGAGTTATGCAGGTAAAAGCATGATTTGTGCATTTTGCTGGCCACATAAGCGCACTTTAAACTTACCAGTTTGAATACATTTAACGTGTTTTTTGTTATACATTGGACAAAAATAGAGCTCTATTACAAAGCAACGTACATTATCTTGGTTTTTCTTCTTTCTGAGATGCCTAAGGAAAGGAAGAGACACGATCTATCCCAAATCTGTGAATGAACGTGTAAAATATAGTTATCTGTCAAGGCTAGCGGTATCTTTTCATTAAGACTTTAAGTAGCCAGCCTTTGTGTCACTGCACAATCTTTACGGTTGTGGGAGCTTAGCAGGAAGCTTAGAGAGCTTTGCCTGGGTCTTGCTGCTTTTCTCATCAGTGCTTTAATGCCTGCTGATTAAGGGGTCATAAATCTTTGCAATATTAGCGGAGGAGTCCATTTCCATAGCAAGTGACAACCTTTCCCTGCCTCCTTCTAACTGTTATCATACACACGTGGCAGCTACTTGTACATTTCGTTGTCACACACACCATATATTCCGTACAATGAATGCTCTCTTCCTGGAAACCTGAACCCCTCACCACTGCTAGAGAGTAGCCTTTACTCTTGAGGTCACCTAGCTTGGCAAGTCAGTGAGTTAATGGGTCTGAAAAGATTATCCTAGACCAAAATTGATGTAAACATTCTCCTTTCAATGCAGAACGTATGGGCTTGGATGCCTTTCATCTTTCCCTGCACATTCCAGATGTTTGCTTCTTTCCTCTCATCGTATATACATGATGGGATAGATAATGTACTGAGTTCAGATTTATGTCTAGAGCATGATGTGTTTGTACTCTGCTTCGTTACACCTTCTTTTTCCCTTTTGTTTGGGAAAGGAGAAGTACCTTAAAAGCCTTTTTTTAATTCAGGTTTGATTTGTTTATTCGGTGCTTTCCAAAAGCAGTCTGCTTGGAGTCCCTCGTCCCCTTCATTTCCTCTGCAATATATCTCCTTTCAGTCGTGGATGACTCTGTGTTATAGTGGTTTACTCCTTTGGCTGCTTTGAAAAAGTTCCAGAAGGCAGATCTCACAATGTGCTTTTGGAAAGTCATTATTTTGTTTGCTTGTTTGCATTTTGTTTGTTTGGTTGGTTTTGGTTTCAAATCGTCAACATAAAACAGATCTTTAGCATGAGGTATTTTAATTATTAAATGCTATTTTTTTAATCCAGGAAATACTCTAATATGCATCCATTATTTAAGATTATAGAGAATATCTCAAAAGTCATAACAGATAATTCAGTTTTTATCTTTCATTGTCAACAGCCTTAATCGGCTATGTGCTCTTAAAAATAGTCTTTCTCTTTTGAGTCTGACCTGAAGGTCTCCGAAGCTGAATTACTGTTAACTTCTCTAGCATAGGGACTTTTTTTTGTTTGTTTTTTTGTTAACCATCCGAGTGTTTTATTTTTCCCAAACGGGTATGTTAGGTCGATTAACAAATGTCAGTACCCGCAGACCACAATTATTCCTCCTTTTTCCTTTTTTTCCAGTCTTGCTTATTTGATTGTGAGTCAACCCTCGATCGATTCCCCCTCCCCCCCGCAACTCAAAAATGATGAAGACAAATTTTCACAAGTTGATGCAAAATCAAAGTATCTACTAGAGTATCAACTAACGTTATTTAAAGAACAAGGAAGGGTGCTCTGAGCTAGGGCACCATTACCAACTGAAATAATTATTGCAGTTGTTTCACTCAGTAGTTTATGTTGTTATATACCCTGTTTCTCTTCAGTTAGACAGTAGTATTCTCCAATAACATATACATCTATTTGTCATTGGATTTGCAGAATAACTCTTTTGGAGGTTGTTTCCACCCCTACTCTCTTGATTCTGTACTATGTTACTGATTTCTGCTACTTTTTCCTAAATTCTGTGTTCTGTCCCTTGCCCTTGCTCCCATCACTGCCGACTCTGCATAGGGGAAATTTGGCACCTTCTCTCTTTAGTAACAGGGAATTTTTAAGCATTGACCTTGGCATACAGTGTGATTTACTTTCTAGGCATGCAAACTCCTTGTGAATTACTGTGGCGTGTAACCTTAGGTTACCTGAACCCCAAATATGCATTAAGCTTAGCTGACAAATTCCAGGGATACATTCCTCTCCCTTGAGTTTCAGGAGAAACAAGATTCAAAGTGTTGAAGAACAAGAGATTACTCGAGTTTCTTTCAGTTAGAAACACCAAATACAAGGGGATGTATGAGAGGGAACAGTTGCCTGACCCCAAGGGGTGGCTAGGGAGGAGGCTCCCCTGGGGTGCCAGGGTTATGGTTCTGCCTCCTCGCACTGTTGGAGGTGGCTCCCCATCATACAAGTTGAGCTTGAATGTTGCTTGCCATCCAGTGAGACTTGGATCTGTGTATTGAGTGCATGCAAAATTATTTATGTATGTATTTGTATTTGCTTGATTTTAAATCAAGTTACTCAAGTCTGAGGGGATGAACTTGAGATATGGTTTTGAACATCAGCAAGTGTTTTATCTTGTGTCCTTTTCTTATTTTTCTAAGACTCTTATTTCTCTAAAATGTTGTTCTCGGAAGTTCACCTTTTGAATTTTGTTGTCACTTGCCACACAAATTAACTTGAGATAAGTTGCTTCAGAATTAAGTGTACAATCCTCTCAGTGATGATGTTTGGGAAGGGCTTTGCCAGAGGCAAAGATGTCCTTCTCTTGTTGATACTGACACTTTACGGATGTCTGTTTATGTGCTATGATGAAATTTTAACATCAGGTAGAATGCCCTTAATTAGGGCCCTGCAAGCCCTTAATGAAAAAAATCAAAAGTCATGTTTCATGGATATTAATCTTCTGTAGTTGACTTAAAGTAAAAGCTTGTTTTTTTCTTACTTTGCATCAGTATATTTAATTCTGACTTTAAAATTCAGAATTCTGCTTCTGGTCTTCTGAATAACAACTTTCATATCAACTTGCTTACATCATCTGAACATAAAGTTACTGTTGCAGGCTTGCATTTGGATTTACATTATTATGTAGCCTGTCTCTTCATCTTTCAGAATTCTAATGCAGCTTTTTCTTTCTCCTGTGGCAGGATGACAAGGACTTGGTTCATGAATTTGTTGTCGCTGAAGGTCTGACTTGCTTAATCAAAGTGGGAGCAGAGGCCGACCAGAACTATCAGAACTACATCCTGAGAGGTAAAGGAAATGCACCCAAAAATTGTTTTTATTGCTTTGAAGCTCTCACAGGTCTGCTGCAACTTGCTGTGTTGTCTTGGAACATGTTTCTCAGTTTGGTCCCAATTCTTTCATGTTATACAGGAAAATTAAGAGGGGATTGGTGCTCACTGCAGGATGAATTGGAAAATTCAAATATTGATAGTCTCTCCATTGTTCAGCTTTTCTTGTAGATTATACTGAAAATCTGTAATTCTAAGAAAGAAAAGGCATTCTAAAGCTTTGACTGAATAATTGTAAATGTCAAAGGGCAAAGAACAAACTTCTTGGAGTGAGATTAGTAGCTATGGAAATAAACAGTGAGACAGTCATATCTTAAGGTCTGTTGGCTGGAAACAGTTTTTAGCTATCTCTTATTTTGGAGTTGAACAGGTAATCAGAGGTTTACATTCTGTTCTTTGCACTTAAAAGATAACTGGCAAAGGTAGGGTTTGGAGAGTGATGTGGTAAAGGTGTATTACTGGATTATCACAGAATCATAGAATTACTTTGGTTGGAAGACACCCTCAGAATCATCGAGTCCAACCGTAACCTTACTCCAGCACTAAACCATGTCCCTAAAAGTGTTGTCTACACGCCTTTAGAAAGCTGATTTACTGTATTGTGGGCCAAATGAATGCGTGTGTTTTTCATCTAGCCAGGGACCAAGGCTGTAAATTGGGAGAGTTCCTTCAGTATTTCGAGGGGTTACGAGTGAGGAGAAAACAGTCACACCAAGGGATCTGTGCTGTTGGATGATCTCATAATAAATAGAGAGTGCTAATGAATGCATAGCTGTGGTGGATTGCTCATTTGAATTTTCTCAGACTGACGTATATAGTTGTCTTTAAAATGTCACTTTGATGTATTCAGCTGCCAAAACTCAAGCTGCAAATCGTGGAGTAAAACAAATAGAAAAATAAGGAGAAGGATTTTGTAAGAACCTAAAATGTTAAGTTATGGAAAGCAAGGATGCAAATAGTAAGTATGGCTTCATTTAAAGAACTTGAAGATTAGACTGTACAAATGCCAGCTTTTGGGAGTGTATAAGAAACCAAACCAGTACCACAAATTATGTTGTATGTCAGTAGTTGTACAGTGATATAAATGTACTTAAATAGTAGCTTCTAAATACCCAAAAGATGATTAACCACAATGAAACTAGACAACGACACACAAATATGTGAAAGAAAAGTGATCATCTTTACAGCTGAAAGAAGCCCAGGGAGGTTGTGGAGTCTCCTTCGAAACCTGCCTGGACATCTTCCTGTGTAACCTCATCTAGGTGTTCCTGCTCCGGCAGGGGGATTGGACTGGATGATCTTTCGAGGTCCCTTCCAATCGCCAACATTCTGTGATTCTGTGACACCGGCCATAGATGCTCTCAGAAAATTCAGACTAGAAGCAAAATAAAGATGCTGTATTGGACAGGCTGGCCTTCAGTCTAGGGGTTTGCTCCTTTATCAACTCAGCATTTATCTGTCATGGCTGGATGTCATTGCCCTTCAACTGGGTTTTGCAGCCAGATATTGAAAATTCAAAACAAGGAAGCCTGATGATAGGTGTTTAACACTACATGAGTATCCAAGTGGCCTCATAATCCAAACTCTGCATAGCCCTGCGGCTCTTCTGCTCCAGTGTCAGACAAGGTCCAGAGCACTGAGCTGCACGGTTGACTGAATGATCTGCGGACACCAGAGAAGTTGGTCCCATCTGAGTCATCTCACCACGCTACTCCATGTGCCTTCATCTTACTGGGATCTCATTTGGTATCATCCAGGTATCAATTGAGAAGAATTCCTTCCACATTGATTGCTTTTTGTTGTTACTAGGATATACCCTAAAGCATCCAGAATTCTGAGAGATCACAGTGGTCTCTTACTTGTTGTGGCTTCTCTGGTTGTGCTGTGTTTAAGAGCTTGGTGGGTCCATGGTCTGAGTTAGAGACGTTCCACTGAATTCAGTGAATGATCAAACAGAGCCTTAGTGCCAACGTCCACGGCAACATAGCAAGGAAACTGCAAGCTCATCTTATTGCATTGTTATTAACAAGTGGTCACAGCTTGTTCAAAATAAATCTAAAACAAACAAACCACCACCATCACCACCACAAACTAACCATATGGAAGTAAGCCATAGAGCTAAAAACGTTATTTCAAAAAGATGCTTTTAGGATTGGTGTCTTCTGAAATCAGGTCTTTCCCCTGGCCCCCAAACTCCATATTTTTCTGGTGCAAGAAGCTGAAGTTTCCCTCTGGGTAGTGTATCCTAGCATCTGTTACAACAATATGATTTTTCTGTGTGATGTGAGTTTTATTTCAGAAATTAAATTTGTCTTGATTGTCTTTCAGGAAGTTCAAAGCTTGTTACAGCTCCAAGATTATGTCAGCTGGTTTGCAGTTCCAGGAGCCAGCATGTACTTTCTGAATAGGTCTGCATGTGCAATGAGATAAAGATAGGTTTGGAAGTACAGTGTGGCCAGACAATCTTATCCAAATACATTGAGGAGGGTGCTGAAAAGAATCATTAAATACGTCATGTAAGAGTGTTTTTCTGGTCTATTATTTTTGGATTACTGTAGCGATTAATTGGATTTTTTGGTGACAGTTGTGTGTATTATTGCAGTGCTGCATTTTACTCAACTCGGAGTACTGATGAATAGGTTAATAAATTTCACTGAAGATACATCATAGCACTGAGGTGGTCCCATAAACTTTAAACTCAGTGTTAAGTTATGGAGATTGAAAAAATAAGTTGCTTTTGTCTAGAATTTTTGCGCCTTACTGTTGTGCTGTCCTTGTCCTGCAGATCCTTTTGGAGTGAAACATCCTCCTTATTTACACTGCATTTAACCTGAACGATAAAGGGATGTGACTTCTCCTTAGTTCCATATTCTGGCTGCATTTCTCTAGTACCTTGGCTGTAATTTGCTGTTTTCTTCTTGTGATCCTAACCCAGCTTGCAGGGCTTGTGACAGTAAAGGGCAGCCTTGGGCACAGCTTTGCCTCCTCCGCCCCCAGCAGTTTCCAAGTGTTTCCTTTGACTTTGCCTGCACTCTTCAACAAACAGCTGTGGACCTAGGAGAGAAAATGGTTGGAAGTATATGTATACATACGGGTTGTAGGTGGTTCAGTGAGTTCCCAGGTACAAGTTATTTCTTGAGGATGTTGTTTTCCTTTTTCTAAAGGTCTGTGCTGTTTCACTCTAATGTTTCCTGGTTGTGAATTTCTGCCTAGTGGTTTTGACCTGGTTCAAGCCAGACCAAGCTGCCAAAAAATGACTAAATATGAGTCACAAAAGTTTTAGTTTCTTTAATGGGTAAGTGAAGATGTGTGTTTTTTACATAAAATATTGAGAAATACTTTATGCTAAGGAGTGACTGTTTATTTCTGTTCGTGTCCCCTGAATTAGGGTTGTTTGACAGTATCTTTCCCAAAGTGTTCCCTTTTGTCACAGTACAGTGTATAGGCCCTAAACCAACAGTAGCCAGAGCTTCTCTCGAGAGTTGCTCTGTAGAAAGAATAGTTCTAATGTAGAAAACAGCTTGTTTTCTCGACACTAAATTTACACTTCAATGTTGCTTTTAATTACTGTGGAGATGGAAGTAAACTCTGTGTTTTGAGGGGTTTTTTTCCTCCTTGCTTGTTTTTTTGTTTTTTTTTTTTTTTCCCCTCCTTTGGTGACAATTATCCATAAGAATGATAAACTTCACTCATAGCTCTGAAATTAAAAGCTTCTGTCCCAGTTACAAGATTGTAGTATGATGGGTGTTGCCTAAATATTAAAAAAATAAATGGTAATTGGTGAAAGAAATGTTAAAACATGGACAATTGATAGGATTAATATAAGCCTTATTGTAATTTTGAAGATGCTTTGGATATAATTTTGAAATCTTCTGTCCCATGCACATGATGAGAAAGCAACACATGAAATGGGATGGCTTAGCAAAGACTAATTAAATAATTGATAGAATTAATGTCAGTCTTTTTGTTTTCTGTTAATTTATCTAGTGCTATTGGGAAGGTGAGAAAGAAAAGCAGCTTGTGTAGGCCAAGGCTTAATTGTTTTAAAAATATACTGAATAAAGGAGGTACAGGGGTTCAGGAATCAGTTTGCTGACACCATGATGTAAGAAGTTCTACTTGGTGGGATCCTGTCCCATCTGTCCCTCACATCCAATGAGGAGGTTGTCAAAAGGTCATCCAGCCTTTTTTTACAGAGCAAATTTGTGTACTAGAATCGCTAATTGCCTGCTTGTGGATTCAAATCAGTATTTAGTGATGTCCATAATTAAATGAAAGCTTGAGTTTGTTCTTATGGTCTGAAAGCACAAGCCGGGTGTCCAGTCCAAGCAGGAAGAGACCTTGACCTTCCTACAGCACAAAATGTCCAAGAACTAAATCTGAGTTAAAAATGAGACCATCAGTCTGTGGTTGTGCTAGACCAGGTTTGAAACAAATTCTCTCTTTGAATGCAGTCCTCTGATTTAGTGAGAGCTGTATGTTTATATGGGAATAAGAATCTGGGTTTAAAGTTTAGATGAGTGGTGATTTTAATTTTTGTTTGGTGTTCTTAGTTTTTTTGCTTTGTGGTGTTTGTTGGTTTTTTTTGTTCTTGATTATTTGTTTTGTTTTTAAAGAAGAAGAAATATAGGAAAACAAGTGCTTGGAAGGAAGCTAAGATTTATAATTGGAGACAATATTTCTGCTTTAAGTCATTCCCTCAGCCCCCCAGAAAACAAACCCATTACTGTAATCTAAAATTAAAGATAGGGTATATCCAAAACTTAAAAATCTATATATACTTCATTCAACAATCTGGACAGAAAGATTAGTTTGCAATAGAACTGGTTTTGTTCTTATCACGGGCCCACCATGTTCTGATAAAGTCCTGTTGGTCTCTCCAGACATCAGAGCAAGCACAGAAGATGATCCTGGGTGTGGGATCCAACATACTCTGTACTCGTGTGTTGTATGTAGCTGACAACAACAAAAAGTGAAAAGAAATTGCAGTAAGAGCTCCTGATTGTAAAGCAGACAGCAATTCTGCTGTTGGAATTAGGAGATACCAGGCTGTTTGACAGGGTCATTGAACATGCACAGAAGCGATCAGAGTTGGTCAGAATTGCTGACGAATGCCAAGGCCAGGGGGTCAGTTTTTCTAAAGGAACAGGCAAACGCCTCAATCACAGACGTGTACCAAAGCCACCAACAGTTAGGCCTATTTATAAAGCCAAAGGCATGCGATCCCACCTGCATGCCAACTTTAGAATGAAGGGCTGTGCTGCATATTCTGGGAAATCAGATTAAATTCCTGAAACGACTCAGTGCTGGATGGTAGGAGACCATCTGGTTACTGTCTGTCACCAGGACACTGTGTGCCTGAAGATGTCAAGGAGCTAGAGGAAGTCGAAGGTGAGGATGAGGTTTTGCAAGCGTGTGGTGGAAGCTGCTGCTGATAACCCTCTCGTTCTGAAAGCCAGAGGTGAAGTTATCAGTGAGCCGGTGGCATTTCTGCATCGAGCCAACTGCTACTAGGAATGCTTGGTGTTTATAAGTGTGTTCTCTGTAACAGGGGGATGATCCATTTCCAGTAATCAGCTGGCTGTTTTTTATCGAAAGGACCCCTCATTATTACAAGGACAAGAATGCTTCCAGTGCTCTTGAATTTTCCTTCCTCACCCTGATGGATTTTGTGGCTTTGGCCTTTTATGTTAAAGGTTAGGTATTACCAGGTGTTTAGCATGGGGAAGCATGTTCTACAGTAAATGTATGTGAAGCATTGTAGGATATCAGCAGGGTTTGTGTGAATATCTGACAACTAGAAATAATGTCTGTGAGAGGCTATGTCTGTCCTAAATGGACGTGTCTTGCTGGCTTGGTAACACAGCAGTAAAACAGATGGTAGTAATGTAAGTTTGGTAGTGAAAATTGAGCTAATACTGCATATTGTGCATACCTTTGCATTATTCCTGTTTCAGTGTGAACTGGAGAACTCATGTTTAAAGTTTTCCAGCTGTAGAAAAAAGTATCTCAGCCCCAAGTAAATAGGAACAGACAGCGCACGATTAGGATTACTTTTGGATTTCTTTCTTTCCCTGAAGCCAAGTATGAGAACTTTCCTGACTTTCTTCTCTTAACCTTCAGTGTGCAGGTATCTGTATGTGACTGTGAAGTTTTTGCACGTCTCTACATATTCAAGTTGACTTCTTATGTGCATTCCTTTAAAATTGTGTAAACTACTCAGTTGATCTTAAAGTAGCTGTAGTAAGAGCCTGTGCTTTAAAGAGAAATTGAGTGCCTAAAGCCTGGTTACTTAAGAGTGTTTCTTCTGAGAAAGACTTGCTGTCTCAGTTTCCTTGTAAATTCAGTTCTTTGATCTTTCTGCTGAGAGACCACTAGAAAGCATATCAGAGTTGGACAGTTGTCCTGTAGGGTTATGAACATTTGTATCATTCATTTTATGCTGGACATCAGACTGCAGTCCCATGAAGCCACACCAACAGATGGCAACTCTACCTGGAAGCTGTTATGCCCACATAGCGTGGGGCAGCTCCATATGGAAATATAACCTAGGTTCACCACCACCAAAAAAAATCCCAAGCAAAACCCACCAAACCTAACAAACCACAGCTGTGTTAGCAAATTGGTAGCCAACTAGTGTACCTGTGCTAATAAGACTTGTTAATGAACAGCACTCCTGAGCTTAGGTATGGTGTCACTGTGATGCAGACATGATATCTCAAGTTTGGAAATCAGCTGTGCAGCCAGCTTTCCATCAGTGAGCTTTGTACGTGCCATTTGTTGTAGTTCTTATCAAAAGTAACAGTCCCAGAAAAATCAGACCTATACCTGATGGCTTAGTACCTCTTCCTGCTATATGTGTGCAAAAACCTCAAGAGGTGCCTCTCTTTGTGTCTTGAAAAGCCATGGAGTGAAAAAATACAAATGGATTTGGCATCCTGGTTCATGAACTCTTTAGATTAGAAATAATGAGATTACAATGCTCTTCATTGTACCAGAAAAGAGGGCATGTTTTATTATCTCCATGATTAGCAATATAAGCACTAAACCTCCTTGGCTCGGTAGCTGAATCCTCTTTCACTTCTGCAAATATCTTTTTAAGACTAAATACATTTGTTTACTGGTACAAGGGTAGTTGGAAGAGCTTGACCTTGGAAAACATGCAATTTAAAAACAAGGAAAACATCCTTTTAGTTATCCTCTCTTTGCTTTTAGCATTTCCTTTCTTCATTTCTGATCTGCATATTTTAAAATATTTGTTAGACTCAATCTGTGCACATGTTACACTGAGTTTCCTACCAAACACAACCTTAAGTGTTCCCTTAGTTTGTGGAGGAAGCCCTGCCCTCTCATTCCTCCCTCATCCTTCTCCCTCCCTTCTCCCTGGCTGTGATTCTGATCCGTGATCCATCTGGAAGCAGAGGCAGATGGTCCTAACATACAGAATACAGTACAAGTCCTCCCCATCTGGGATGGGAATTGGCACTGAAGCAAATTTGAGTTCAAAAGTTTAGCCACCCTATAGTAATTTACACATCGACAAATAAATGGAGTTGTTTTTGCTCTGTGCATTATATAAAATGACCTTTCGTGTTGGGACTGCTCATGAGGAGGATATGGGGTTCTCATGGTCTACATGAAATTCAGCAGTAACACTACCATAAAATTATGGATTTCCCTTGTTTTTAAAGCTGATGGAAGCTGGGAGGCTTTGGGTTACTTTCTGTCTCCATGAAAATGGATCTTCAGGTTTTGGGTAATTTTTTTTTATGCTTTGTGAAATTCCCATGAAATGTGACACCTCAGGCTATGCAGACGCTGTATAAAGCAAGGAACTGAACCATGAAAAATGCACATCCTTAACTACTAAGCAAAGGATAAGTACTTGGGAAGTGGTCCCAGGGGTCTTTAAAGCCATTGTGGATGTTACATGATTTAACTACTCAAACTTCATGAACAAGCCTTGAAAACAATGTACCGTTTCCAACTGGTAGGAGCACATTACAGAGTATTTCTGCCTTTTTGTAGTAATCTTTCAGCCTGAAAGTATCCGAAACCTGATTCGTTAGGGAAGGAGAAATTGTGCATAAAATAAAGACATTCATGAGCCAGCACAGACACGAACACTTGCACAAAGTACATGGCTGCTGGGGAGTTCATTATGAATTACTTGTGTTGAATATATGCCCATAAAACATATTAAAATACAGTTCGGAAATAGTGTTTGATTATTCCCATGTCAGGGTTAGATACTTGCACAGCTATTTGTGCTGGTGATTGCTAGGGTGCCACACAGAGTGCTCTATCCTACTTCTATCCGGAAGCAGGGAAAATTAAGGACTTTAAAGGAGGAGAAGAGGGGTAAGGTCAACTATGTAGAATACATAGAAGGTGCTGACTGTTATTCTGTGAAGGTGATTATTGTGTGACATAGGATGTGTCAAAAATAAAATTCTTCAAATGTCTTCAGAGTTAGGTTCCATATCCAGATATGCTTGCATTATTTACAGTTACATCTTAGCCCTGTCTGTCTGGGTTTTTTGCAAATGTGCATGCGTATGCATTTCTATCAGTCATGTTCTCATAGGTGCAATGAGAAAACTGGAGTAGTGGACTGTAAACTCTTAGAATACTTATTACCGTGAGTCTGTGACCTGCTTTAAGCCTCTGATTGCTACTGCACCAAAATATTAAAAAGTAGACGATTCAAGAATTTAAAAGCTATGTCATAGGACTTGCATGCATTTAGCACAGTATTCATTATTAACCTGTCATAAATACTGTGTTCATACATATGTGTCTACAAAAAACTGTACAACATTCATAGGCTGATGACAGCGAGGGACAATCTTAGTGAGCTTATGGGAACATTGACATTTCTCTATGCTGCTATGGAGGGTTTCTGCTTCCCTGTTCTTCTACAGAGAGCCCCGAGGAGCACAGAAGGAGTAGCACATGCTCCATGGGAAGGCAAAAGTAGCTAATAGCTGCATGTTTGCACAGGTGGAATGAGAAAAGGTGGAAACTCTTCTTGATGCTTTGTAATGAAGTATAAGAACCAGTTTTCCATCTGTCAGTGCTACTTATTGCCATCCTGCTTTCCCCTCTGCTACCCCCAACTTCCCATACTCAGGACTGGAGCCACTGATGGTGGTATTGGCGTGAAGAGAGGAGAATGTGGGCTGGCGTCTTCCTGCTCCCCACGTGTACATGAAGCTCGTCAGTGCACATGTGGGCAGGGCTTGAGCAGACCTGGAGAGGCAGCGAAGCTGAGGTGCTGTAGAAAGGTAGACACAGGTTATGGTGTCTTCCCTCTGCAAGCCCAAGGGAGCAGAGTTGTGGTTGGGGTCCCTGTCTGCTGATGGGGGAAAGCACAGGTTTATCCCATTCCTTTAGGTTTTACAAGTAGTAGGGATTGATAAACTATGATTGTATTAATTGTAACATGATTTCTTTCTCACCATTTCTGTGCAAGGAGTTTTTCCTGTTGTCAGTGTCTGAGACATTTCTACTATTTTTGCATTTAAATTCAAGTAGCTGAAGCCAGTGCTGTGAAACAAGGAGACCATACCCCGCCTCGTGCCCCTCAACCCAAACAGGAATGCCAGCTTGCACTAGCTGCTTAAAATACAGTACCTCTGTTGTTTAGGGTGGATTTTTCAATAATTTGTCACTTGGAGGTTTCTTCACAGATATTTTAGTCAAGAGAGTTTACTGATGTAGGTGCCATGAAGTAAAAAGTCATTTTTTCCTTTGCCTCCTTCAATTTGTTGACAGCAAGAAAACAAATATTCTTCCTTCTTCCAACCATATAAATACTTTTTGTTGATGTGGTTGTTGTTGTTTTTGTTAGGTTGTTTGGTTGGTTTTTCCCCCACTCCTGGAGGTGATGAAAGACATTAAAGAAAAAAATGAGGGAGTATTCAGGGTGTACAAGAGTAGGGAGGATTGTAGGCCTGTGGAATTAAGACCCAGGCAGGAATGTTTCTGTCCCATGGCTCGGTGTTTCCAAAAAGCAATGAGTAAGTTATAGGAGTGAGGCAACACGCTGAGGCTGAACTTGCTCAGTAATCTAAAAATCTCTGGATGAAAGAGAATATAGAGAAGTTTAAGGTTTGCATCTGAGCTGGTTCCACATCATATCAGGCCCAAAAGAACACAATAAAGGAAAGAAAATGGTACGTGAGGTACTGAGAGGGTGTCCGTAAAGAAAGACCTTCCTGCTGCTGGGAAGTCAAGGAGCATTGACATGCCACAGGAAAGATTGCTGTTTAAGGGCAGATCATAAGCGTTACCTTTAATGGAAGGCTGGGCTGGACAGACTTTCTTTTAGAGTTTACTATTTTTTCTTTTGACATTTCACAGTTCCCTGAAATGGAGAAACTTTAGAAATACTGATGTTTGCCAGGAGGAGTGCCATAAAATGGTTCTGTCAAGGTTTAAGGCAAGGCGGCAATAAACCGTGGCAGACACTCTCTGTTACCCACTCACCTCCCGCCACCCCTTCCTTTAGATCGGAAAGATGATAGGGAAGATAAGGAGGAAGGAGGAGAGACTTAGACTTCAAGTTGGAAGGTTTAAAGGGTTTACTAATACTACTGGTAAATGGGGAATATATATATAAAATAAACAAAACCAATCTTGAGTGCCCAATGTGGAGCTGGTGTCACTCCAGCAGCAGCAGAGCTGGGTGGTCGGAGCTGGCGTGGCTCTAGCAGGTGCAGGTCAGGCCCCTGGAAGTCATGGGTGGGACTTCACAGCAAACCGGAAACTGGATGCAGGGATTGCAGGGCCTGAGGCCTGTAGATCACAGGCAGACAGACAGGGTCCTCTCCAGATGCTGGCAATGGTCAAAGAGAGGTTGACCCTCGTGATCACCCTCTTATATAGGGGGTATGACAATTGTGGGATGGAATACTCAGTTGGTCAGTTTAAGTAACCTGTTCTGTCCACCCCTCCTCAAACACGCCCCTCTCACAACGGAACATGGGAAAACTTATCAGTCTTTCTTGGCTACCATAGTAATAAATCTAAATATGAGCTGCTTCAGCATTCTGTTGGTCTTCTTATCAGCATCAAGTACAGCATCTGAGGAAAAATATGCAGGCAAAAAACTCAGAAAAGTACAGCCACTTAGAAGAACTTAGCTGGAAGGAAAAATCACTGAGAGAGAACTGGTCTTGTTTTTAACAAAACCAGGGCAGGTTCTGCTCTTACAGCACACTGACTTCAATCAATGAAGGGATACTCATGGTTTAGTAAATCTATAGTATGTTTTAAGTGGGTTTATTTAAATGACAGGTGGATCTTAAAGGCTTCTGCCAATATTGAGCAATATCTTGTTTCCTCCCTCCTACTGTACATTGTCACTTGCCTAGACAAGGATCTCACCTTCCTCTATCTCCTTCTCTTCTGTCTCTGTCACCATCTCCTCATGCTTCCTATTTTTGTGCTCCAAATCCCTGCTTCAAAAAGGGCTCTGTCATTTTTAAAGTTACACCCCAAATTGACTTTGGGTACAGCTAGGGTTGTGCAGCACTTACTCTTGATGAGTTTCAAGTATCTGGAGGAACAAGGGTCCACGTCTACAGACTTTCATCCTGAGTGCTCTGAATCTCAGTAGCCTGCCCCTGCATGCAGAAAACTGTCGTGGAGAGCAGACACTGTTTTCTCATCCAGGCACTACAGTGGGGCAGATTTTTGCTTTTGAGGCAACAGCTTTGAGACATGGTTTCCAGCTTCTCAAAATCCAGTGCTGGGTCACCATAAGCTTACTTTTAGTATTTAAGTTAATATTTGTGATGGAAAAATTGATTGTAGTATTTAGTAACTAGATATGTTGGTTGCTAAGAATATTCTTTTATATGTGCTTTTGATAAAGGTTTCTTATGTTCTCTAAGATGATTATGGACAAATGCACTAAAGAATACTATTAAGGTTGATTAGTAAAAATCTTGAAAATTAAGAAATACCTGTATGATCTTAATTTGCAGGCATGCGTGTCCCTTTTGTATGGAAGCTGATCTAGTCTTTGATCACACTGCTTTTTCCACAGCTGTTCTGCTTGAGTCAGTGAGCACCATCACACCTGTGCACTTAATGAACACCTTTTAAGTAGCTCGTCTTATCATCAATCCTTCTCAAGGCTTTGAGATTTATTTCATGCTGTGCAAACTCTGTTATAAAATGTTTGTTTTCCTTATAGATTTTTCTGTGCTTTGTCACTAAATGTTATCCAAGAGCTGAAAGGGCAGCATTATCTTTGTGTTGCAGATAAGGAAACGAGGCATTTGAGAACAGACATATTCTGATTTCAGAAAGATTCGGTAAGCCTAAGTGCTGGTTTCAGGTTTGTCCTTGGGCTGTTTTTTTCAGACTTGATATGGTACTTTCTGTTTTTATGCCTTTGTAATCTTTACTCTTAGGGCTTATTTTCCCATTTAGACTCTTGCGCAGCCTGTCCTAGGTTTCTTTGTCTGAGCTGTCTGTACGTTTTCCCCTTCCCACATGAACTTCCTTTAACCTACCTCAGTTTTACAGTTCATTTACATCATGTATCCATTTATCAATATTCATAAATTCATTTACATGAATTCTTCACCAGTTTAACCTAGCTTAAACATATTTTCTTCCCATCACCTCTTCTGACCTCTGCACTGTCTGTTCTGGGTTCTGGGACAACAGCTGTGTTTGTGTAATAGTGTAATGAACTTGACAGAGGAATGTGTTCATCTGAAAAATTAGGGTGAAAAGGTGGATATTTGGGGTCGGAAGAAAAGGTGGATATTTCACTCTTGTTTTGGAATGTTTTTTAGTACTGCTGAGTTACCCAGTCTAGTTCTCTGTGATGGAACACAAACCCCTGTCCCAGCAAAACCTTGACTTTGGCCTGAGACAAATAAACCAGGGAGAGTGTTGCAGTACCCCTATCAAGTATGTAGTGACAACTTTGGTCTCGTATCTCTTGTACATTTCTTTCTTCAACATCACTCACATTACATAGTCCTTATCCCTATGTTACCTCCAGCCAAATAGCTTTTGGTCTTTCCCATTATTTCCCTCATTTATCCCAGTCATTTCATCTCTTTTCATAACTCTCTGATGCTCATCAGGCTGTCAGAGTTCCTCCCTTTACTCTTTCATTTCTTTGAACCCCTCTGGGTTTAAATTTTTTTCCTTTGCCGTTCAGATCAGAATTCTTCTCCCCACCATCTGAGTAACCAGATAGTTCATTTAAAAGAAAACCAAAACCTCCTTACAAGCTGCCTGCTATTACTGTGAGTGCCATGTCCCTCCTTGGTGTGCAGCAGCTGGTAACTTTTGAGCTCCAGTGATGGAGTATTAAGAGGTCTTAGCTGTTTGCATATGGTCAGTAGAGACTGTTTTAAGTGTCAAACAAGTTATTTCAAAAGTTTATAACATCTCAGGAACACTGGGCTCCTATATTTGGTGTCCGAGGTCATGTACTGTGAGTGTCACCTTTCCCTAGACGTCTATAGACAAGTGTGAAATGGAAACCATGAAAGAATTTAAGATTAGGAGACAACTTTGTAATGTTTTATGCCCATAGGGTATGTACTATACAGATAAAAACCCCTACACAATGCATACGTTTTAGCCATCCTGATTCTAAAAGGACAAGTTGGGAAGGATGTTTGGACCACGTGTAAACTCAGAGAACTGGATCTCTTATGACTACATACAACTGTCCTGTCATGCCTGGGACTGTCAGGCTGGTCAGGACAGGAGTCTGCCTGAACCACAGGATTTAGTTGGAAAAATACTCATGTTCTGTACTTGACTCCACTGGAACTGAATGACACCTAAGAGCCCTGTATTTTCAAAGGCTGGCTGGACTTTGCATTCCTAACATTCATGGATGGCAGAATTGTCATTTCAAGAGGTTTTAGCCACGTTGCCTCTGTTGAACAAAGACCTGAATAGAAAGACTTGAGATTTCCAAAATCAGGAAAGCAAGCCAGACTCCTATTCACTAATCCATGCCAGCAGAGCCAGCTTTTGGCCAACAGAACTATAGTGCATGTCCTTCCAAACCTGGTGTAGCCGCTGTGTGGTTGGATGTGTCACATTGAGCCAAGGTCAGTGCACGCGGTGGCCGGTGTCACCCCAGGGGTGGTTGGCGAAGTACCATGGACAGGGGCGGCTCAGGGCAGCCTGCACAGGGCTTGGAGCACAACAGTGTTGGGGGAAACGGTCTTACCAGCCTGCGTGGTTGGTGCTAAATCAGCGGTTATTGAGTACACGTAAAATAGATAAGTCCTCCTAAGCTCTTTCTCAGGGGCATTCCAGATTCAGTCCTCCCCTGTGATAGTGTTGGGTCCAGAGCTATTCAAGTCCCTTGTAATGGTGTCTGATAGATAAAGAAAACTGCATCTGTGTGAAACTTTGAGAAAGCACTGCAGGGGTTCTTGGAGTCCTCTTTCAGAGAGTTTCCCACTTTGTGCTGAGGAAACCCTTTCTAATGTCTTTTTGTGTTTAATGAATTTCAAGAAGACGTGGCCTGTACTCTTTATATGATACTTCATTTGAACACAGTGATACTGTGATCTTAAGCAGTTTTGTCCTCATGTGGGTTTTTACCTTCATGTGAGCTAACTTGTAGCTGGAGCATTGACATGCTTCTTCCAGATGTGTACCAAATACATTGCTTTGTTACAACCATAGTATTCAGACTGCTGTTTGGCTGTGGTTACCAATAGATGGCTGTAGTTAGAAACATGCTCTCACAAAGGTTATGGCAAAAGTAGTGTTGTTTTTTTTTTCCTGTGCTGAAAAAATTTCACTAATGGTAGTCAACATCATCTACTTGCTTCAGACAAGACCAGGTACAAAAAAGAGAAAAAGTTAATATATTTAGGTCAAGAAAACTATGTTAAATTAACAGGAGAGACTGAAGACTATTTCTATTATACTGTAAGGATACTGCTTTTCTGAAATGTGCTACCCATGATGAAGATACTTGAAGAACTACTAATGGTTACTCTCAAGAATCTGAAATTTCTTGGCATGTTGTCAGTGTGAATAAGGCAACACATGTTCTGTCCTTGATTTATGTGGTGTTCTACCATGCTGCACTCGTAATTGTCAGGGAATCAGAGGAGTGTTACAGCTACTCTGTCCTTTGTGCGTGGTGTAATGGAGAGCCATGCACCCTGCCATGCTGGAGCCAGGGGGAATGATCCATACTTGAACACAGCGCTCTTACGGGCTCTGGCAAGGTGCCTGAAAATGTTATTTGTCCTCAAGCCTGAGGGGTGGGGTGAGAGGGGGCATGACATGACAGTGATGATGTTGGCCATTGAATTAAACACATGGATGAATTAGGGTAGAAGTAAGTTCCTAGAAAACTTATTTATAGCTAGGTTGCTGGTTTTTTCCTTCATTCCCGTGGTGTGGTTGGTTGGTTGGTTTGGCTTTTTTTTCATTTTCTGCAATAATTTCATTTCTAGTTTTAATTCTACAATTAAAAAGTTAATTTTTTAACTTTATTGTCTGTATATCAGTGCATTGCCCAGATATGCAGGAATACATTGATTCAGCATATGTTCTCAGCAGCAGTTTTTTGCTTGCAAAACCGAGGGGGAGCATTGCAAATGCAACACTCTGAAGTTGTAAAACTAGCCTAAAGAGTATTGAATTATTAGAAATAAACCAAAGTGGATTCTTTGTATTTGCAGATGGATTTCTGTTCATAAGAGTTATAATATTTTTAAGTTTTACTCTGTAGACAAAAGACCAAGAACCTCGGAGGAGATTCTCAGCTAATGACTTCACTGCAGACCTGAGGTTGTAGTTAAAACATAAACAGGTTGCTGTGGAGTTACAGGAACTGCTCTAATCAAGTGATGGTGCTAGAAATACTGTTCCTTCTGGTCTTAAGGTGTTAAGCTTTCCTTTGGCATCACTTTGCAAGGGTGTAGGCTGTTATGTATGTATGTCAGTGAAAAGACAGCTTCTGTTTCCTGTACTCTAGCTGCAAGAAGTTGGGGAAAAGCATTACTTTCCTATTCTAAAAGAGCAGAACAAAATACCAGTCTCAACCTGTCCTTATGCACTCCTGCTGTTTATTCCCATATCCCACACCACCCACTCCATTGGTCTGTGTTAAATTCACTGGTTACCTATTTTTGGTGGGTCAGCTGGACTTCTTTCAGTTCTTGATCTAGTTGTTCACGGACAACAAAGGCAAAATTATATACTCACAGTGTTTTCTTGAACATGCATGGAGAAGATGTGAGGCTTCTCCCCGGTGTGATTTGAACTGGATGATGCTGCTGGAGGGCAGAAGCACCAGGGCCCTTTCTGCTGGGTAGGGCTGAGTTGGGGAGAGCTGGGAAGTGCCCTGCAGAGCTCTGTTTGCTGCTGCTCTGAAAGAAATGGAATCATAGAATCAGTTCACTTGGAAAAGACCCTCAGGATCATCGTGTCCAACCATAACCTAACCTAACTCTAGCACTAAATCATGTCTCTAAGAACATTGTCTAAATGCCTTTTAAACACCTCCAGAGATGGTGACTCCACCACTTCCCTGGGCAGCCTGTTCCAATCCCTGACAACCCTTTCCATGAATAATTTTTTTCCTAATATCCAACCTAAACCTCCCCTGGCACAGCTTGAGGCTGTTTTCTCTTGTCCTCTTGGAGGGGACCAGCAGGTGGTTGCTACCACTTGAACACATCTCCAGTAATAACTACTGCCCTTTTCAGCCTTACCTCTTCATTTTGTTGCACCAGTGTGAACCAACCTGGTTTTTTTTAGCACAGGGCAGCAGCAAGCGGTGGCTTTTTGACTACCCTACTAGTCTGCTGCCTCAGAAAATTGCTCATTCTATGGGTGTATTCGCTATCACTATGTCTCTTGAATTATTTCTCAGAATATGTAACTGGTTCTGTTAGAGGCTGGGAAGAGAAAGATGTGAGAAAAACTAAGTTAATGTTTTTCTTTTTTTTTTTTTTT
>VWYH01003825.1:339078-355596 GCA_013399365.1 Pampusana beccarii | reverse complement strand
TTTTTTTTTTTTTTTAAAGAAGAGGTGAAATGTTCACACTATTCAACATTACACACCTAACTTAGCTAAATTAAGAAGCCAGTGTTCCTAGACACACTTTTCAAGAGAACCTTACCAGAGCAAAGCCCAGTTTTTATTCATTGACTTTAGGAGGCTAGCCAGATAATCACTCAGGTACATAAAGCCAGCTGATACCTAAAGAGACTAGTGCTACGAACAAACTGTGGGATTCCTCTAAAGCATGCCAAATAACCCATAAATGCTTTCAGAATAATGCCTCACTGCATAATTGGCATCAGAGAGAGGGTAGGGTGGATGCCCACAGGAATTCATACACCTTTTCCTAAGTACTGAGATATGATGCAGGATTAAGTTTGTTACAGGATGCTTTCCTGTACCAGACTAAAACGTAACAGTCCAAAAGTTTTTAGTGTGTGTTACTCAGACACAGATTACAATGGGGTTCCATTTTATTTGCCATTTAACTCTTTTCTCTGTAATTTATTCAGTAGCAATGGTATTTGAATGGCATCTCAATGCTGAAGATACAGGAAAATGGACACCCTTCCTTTGGATCTAGTTTTACTCAGGTATTTGAGATGCAAAATACAAGGAGAGTGAAGCTCTCTAATGCATTATTATAGATGTTGGCTGGGAAAGAACACAAAATTCCCTTCCTGCCATTCGGATTACCATGCTTAACCCATCCTGGCCCTTCTGATGGGTTCTGCCTGCGCTTAGTTTTCCTCCTGAGAAACAGAGGTTTTATTGTCTGTTGTAATTGCTAATACAGTGGAGGGTCCATTGCTTCCTGCCTTTTCACAGTGTGGTTTTGTTTCAGAGCACTGTGCAGGTAGTGCTGTACTGGCTGGAGAGTTGAGGAATATTTCTCCAAGGTTATGTATATGACTGGTGTTTTCTGTGTCAGAATTACCATATTTTAGGTCTCAAACTAAAGCTTTTACTCTAGCCATCTTTTTTTTTTCCTTTAAGAAAAAGGTGACTTATAAAAATGGCAGCTGACTCTCTACTTCAGCCTTTTTTTTTGTATTGCACTTAAAAACAATAGCCCCTGACTAAATTACCTTAAAATGAAAATTGTGTTTATTAGTGCTGTGTTCATGTCACCCTCTATTCTGCCAGGCCTCCTCCTTCCAGTGAGACAGATCATACAGCATGAAATCTGGCTTTCCAGCACTGAGCACTAATAAGTCACGTAGACTGCAAAAAGGAACCATCACTTGATATCTCATGTTGGGGGAATAACAGATTCAAGTGGCATCTGGAGTACTTCAGTGGAAATCAGCCTTAATTAACTAGATTGTCTCTTTCTTTAGTAAAACCAACAAGTAGAAGAGGGTTGGTCCTTGTGAAGCTGTTTTCTGAAATTAACGTAAATAAATTGGAATTTTTCATTATAGTCTTGACCTCAAAACACCAAGGCATCCTTTCCAGGCCTATGAAGGTGCAGAAGTGCACCATTTTTTTTCAGCACCGTCAGTGAAATCTATTTGTGTGTCCTTTTGTTGAGGTTTCTTGTAATGTCTGCCTATTCTAATGTTCTAAGCAATTTGTCCTTAATCAATGAAGCTTCTGTCTCATGGAAGGGAAAAGGTAATTGAGGACCCTAGCTGTAACTTTCAGTGGAAGAACCTGCTTCCTTGCTATGTGTGAAGGTCAGTGGGGAGAAGTGGCCATAAGCGAACAACTGCTGGAAATTGTCCAAAGGAAAGGCCTGTCCCTCTGCAGGAGGAGGTTTGTTTCCTGCTATACTAACAAAGACTGCCGTAATTTAGGTAAATTATGTTGTCCATATAACTCCACTACTATAATTCTCTCTTCTGATAATAAAATTTAACAAGAAGGTACTTCAGCGGATTAGGAAGCAGTAGACTCATATTGTTTACACTTTTGACATTGCCTTTATGTCTTTTTATAGCTATTCTGTAAGTCACTCAGAAGAAGTCAGGAACAGGGAGATGATGTGTATTCAGTTTTCTGCTCACTGTTTTTTTTTTCCATAATGATTAATCCATTAATCAGATGTTTACTTCAGCCAGTAGAATCAAACATGCACCTAAATTGATATAATATTCTGTCCAATCTCTCCTCTCTGTATGCATATACCTATTACCAGTGAAAATACTCAGATTTCCAGTATCTCTTTTTTTTTGTTTGGTGTTCTTGCTCTTCCGTTATGCATATCATTCTTTCTGCTTCTTATAAGAGCACTGCAAACTGTGTCCTTCCTGCTTACAGAAAGAATTCTGTGGTTAAATGCATCATTTAGGCCTATTTAAAGTAAGAAATCACAGGTGTTTTTCACATGTTTTCATATTTCTTTATTTGAATTCAGAAACTTCTTGTGGCAATTCCTTTTTCGTTTACTTTCTAACAGTGGCAACATGAGTTGCAACTTCAATTGGATTGACTTGACTTTCTGCTCTTCAAAATTCAGGCTATGAAGATGCCTTGCATTGAAACTTCAAACATGGAAGCAGCATAACCATTATTCTTCCACTAAATACTATTAAGTTGTCATAAAGAGTGATGTAAAATTTAGTTTGATAAACTTCACTGAAATGGGAAGAAAAAAAGAGGAAAATATTTCTAGATTGGTGGGGAAAAGATAGGTTTAGAAATTAAATTTTCTTGAGCTTTCTGGCATATCCCTCTGCAGCCACTAAAATGATATTCTAGTAAGAATCAGTGTTGAAAGTGATGTGAAACAAAATTTTCTCTACACGTGTATCATTATCTTGGACCCTAGACAAGGCGACATCGTCTGTTGTTTGTAGAATGCATTTTGATGTAAAAATAGAATTCTGAAATGACTGTCAAGGTCTGAGTTTTGAAAACAGGGTTTGAAAGATCTTGTACAAGTAAACAGCAATACTTCTTAAAACTAATTATACACACATGAAAGCATTTATCATGAAGTGGCCATGGTTTTCTTGTGATACTGTAAGATTTGAATTTGGGGAGAGGAATGTGTAAATGCAGATACATATAGTTAAATATATTTATCTGCAGATACACGTCTATATACATGATGTACATTCATAAGCAAAAGTATGTGCACAAATAAACCCAAAACCAAGATGCAGGGAGGAAAAAAATGCTGGAGTGTAGAAATGACCTGGAAGACATAATTTACACTGCAATAATGCATTTAATCTGCGCTCGAAAAGGTGCAAGAAGAAAGCACCATGGCAGCCTGTCACACAGAGAATAAAATACAGCTAAGCTTTGAGTTCTTCGTTGTATATTCTTCATGCAACTTAGATGAGGAATGTGTATGGTGTGTGCTGTATGCAGAAGGCTTATTAAAGTTGGCAGACTAGATTTAAGAAGAAAGGTGATGAAAGAAGACAGAGGAGGTAAATGCAGCAATATTTGATTTCAGCTTTGTTGTCGCTGAGGGCTCTGAGGGCAGGCAAGCTCGGTGTGACCTTGGAAATCCACCTGGGACTCCAGTACCTTACTATGGCTCTGTTTTACATTTTACTCGCCAGCTTTATGAAATGTCTTGTAATTAAACCCACAAAGAATTGAAAAGTAACCATTGAATTTCATTATTTTAAACATGGCTATTTTTTTCTTTCCCCCTTTTCCTTGAATTTCACTTTTTAGTCGTCAGAAGATAGAAAGACACAGAGGATCTGCAACTTTTCCATGTGCGTTTATAAATAAGGATTTTTAAGGAGGCAGTAAACACACCTCGGGTTGAACAGTTAGCTCTACAGGTGCTGTTTGCCTGAAGCAGCCACTTTTCATAGAGCATGTGAAGTGCATGGAGAGGTTTTGCTTGTTTTGTTAGTTGGATCATTTCCTTCAAGCATGTTCTTAAAGCCCTTCAACTAATGAGAAAACTATAAAGTGTTTCTTTTGGCAACAGATAAATAAAATATCATGCTGGAAATCATCCCAAAAAAATAAAACATTCTCCGTGTTCAAGGAAATCTCATCTCTTACCTTCTTAAACTTTCTGGTCAGAGAACGAGTGAAAACTCCTCCTTGTGCTTCCTTGCGCAAGGTGGGGGAAGGAAGGGAGGAAAAGTAAAGCGAAAGGGCAATATACATGTGGTCAACTCAAAATTAATTGCTTTACTAATGCTACCATTCCTCTGAGTGACCTTCCCAAGGTGTTACCATGTTTACATTATAAGCTGGACCAGCTGCCTGTTACGGGTTGCGTGGTGGTAAATGCCGTTCCCTCCCTCTGACCCCGCTGAGGAATTCAGGAAGGGAATAAGAGAATTAATTGGGCCTTTCCTAGAGGCAGCCACAGCAGTGGTGTGGGATACCTTGTTGCCGTAAGGCTCATTGCAGGTTTGGGGGCTGATTTTCATTCCTATTTCATTTAATAAACTTATTCCAAGGAAGGGGAGTCGTTCTTCTAAGGGAGGATTTGGTAGGAAAAGAGCTCTCTGCTAGTCTTTCCTGCTGAAAAGCAGCATTAGGAAGAATTGGAAGGTTTTGTGGGGACAGGGCTTGTGTAGTCTGGAGAGTTTGTCTAGAGATTTATGTAGTTTGGATAAGCATTCTGGCTCTGAGCCTTTCTGTGTGTTAAACTTGAAATGAGATTAGGGAAGGTGGGAAAGAATAGACTTTATTTTTTTTAGTGCTTGTACCAGCAATGTTGATGCTTTCTCTCACCACTTCATATTTTATTTCTTTTTGTAAAGTCGCTTGGATTGGATGCATTTTAGGCAACTTATTTATGTAACCAAGTTAGGTCTCTCACAAACTGATATGCAGAAATGGAGCTCTCAGAGGTTCACACAGAGCAGTATTTTGGAGTCTCAATGCTTTCTCGGGAAGATGTAAAGCAGTTTAGTAACGTTTATAATACAGTGGTTGTGAAATAATTTTTTACACATTTAAATCAGCTGTAGTACTGCAGTGTTGATTTTGTAAAGCTCTTTGTCAGTAGCAAGCAGTTGTCCTTATTTAACTGATAACTACTGTTTACATTTATTTTTTCTGCTATTTGACCACAAAATGTGAATTAGTGGCTTTCAAGCTTTTCTGTTGCTTTTGCACTTTGTGCTAACTTAAATTTATTTGGATCGAGCAATGAGTGAAAATGAGTATATTTCAGTTCCACTTTATTTTCTTCACCAATAAAGCAACTCAGTTATTTAATTTTTAACTTTTCCATTATTTGTACTGTATGAAAAGCGAAAGGCTACCTTTCTGCCTTGAATAATCAAAAAGGATGAGATTAGTAAAAATTAATTCTCAGTTACAACTATAAAAGAAAAATAACAGCCCTTGAGATAGGAATGAACATTTTGTGAAGGGCAAGGGCCCTTCCCAGTGAAGACAGCATGCACTCACTTCATAGCTAATTGTATGTGGACACAAATAATTTACCTCATTTTGTTTGACAACCTTTCATTTTATAAGAGCAATTTGTTCTGGATGGCAATGATGATCTAAGGGTTAGCAATTGCTGCTTGCAGTGTTCTCCCAGATGTAAGGATATCAACCTCAAAAAAGGTGAGATGTTTGTTGAACGGGTGCTTGGAGCCGAAGATGCCCTTCCAGGACAAGCAGAGGCTACAGGAGCAGCAGCCGGGAGGAACGATGGCCTGGAGCAGATCAGAGGCCTGTTGTCTCTCCCCATCTCAGAGTCTTCACTTGCCAGAGTTGGGTGTGAAGAGCAGCAGGTTGATCATCATTCTCTAAGAGTCTGGTAGGGTGATGAGAAAGTTTTGGAGTTTGGTGACATTTTATCAGTGCTGCTGTTGAGGAAACAGGGATAAAAAAAATGAGTTCTCCCAAAAATGGGGAATAGATTTGAGAATGACCAAGCTGGGTGTGATGGGGGTTGAGTGGTGTTTTGAGGAACATAGGAAAATAGCTAAGGCATATTAAAACTCTTTGATCTACGAAGTAGATTATTGTCCATCTGAAATAATTCTTGCTCCTTCAAACTTCAAGTATTGTTGTAATGATAGTCTGAACTTTTGAAATAGTGTCTGGTGAATCAATTTCTGACACTGTGACTTCTGTTATAACCCCAAGATGTTTTGTGGATTTGTTTGTTGTTTTGCTTTAGGGTGTGTAAATGGTTAATAGGAGAAGTACTTATTCTGTTAAATTAAATGGCAAAACCAGTCCTCACAGTTCAGGGGGAAAAAAAGGATGGTAGTATCACTCATTTTACGGTTCCTGATGTGGAAGGAGAGAGATTTTAAGTGAACATCTGCCATGTTATTAGTATGTAATGAGCTTACCAAGCAAGTAGTTTCAGTTCACCTTTTAACAAAGTATATTTATGTTTTCTTTTCACATATGTTCATTGTTTTTGGGGGGCTACCATACTGCACAGAGCTGAACCCAAACTCAGTGCAGCTCTTCTGTGGATACTTGAAGTCCTATTATATGAAAAGGTATTCTCAAAAATCAGATTGAGTTACTCAAGTGTGAAGTCCGGAGCTAGTGGAAGCTTCGACTTCTCTGCAGAACAGAATAGAATTGTTTCTTTACCTCATTGGTGTGCTATGCAGAAAATTTATTTAGGCCAGTGAAGCACTCACTGTATTGATGAACATCATGGAAAGCCCTGCAGGAAATGAAATATTCTCTCTTCACAGGAGGTTTGCACTAAAAAAATTTCTGGGACCACACACTGAGAAAGTGCTTTTTAGACAGTATTTTCCAGCTCTTGCTTTGGATGAGGTAGCACTCCAGAGCCCAGAAATAATACTTCTTGAAATTGATTTTGACGTAGCTAAGTTTGTGCACAGACTAGGCTGAATGAAGTTTTCTACAAGAATCTTAATTCTGTCATTTCTTAAATGTCAAGTACTTGAATGTTGTGTGCCTAATGTTCTTTTAACTTATTTCCGAGTACCTAGAAGCTGTTAATTACCCATGGTGGATTTGTCTAGATCACTGACTAACTGTGCCATAGATGCATAGCCTTCTATGCCGGTTTTGCACAGGTGGTTTGGATTCAGTCCACATCACTTACTGGAGAAGTATTGGGCAGAAGTGTCCATGATACAGGACTGTTTGGGGTCTGGAAGTAATTTAGCTGCTTCCACGTGGAGCAAGAGGTGATTGCTCACAGAGCAGACCTCAGCAACCATGCTCCAAACTAACACGAGGAGCCATTAAACTTCCCTGCCTCTAAGTTGCCTCCGGGCCACCTTCTTCAGTGTCAGTGCTATCCTGGGATCCTGGTCCTGTGTAACTCTCCCTCATGGAGTGCTGACCAATAACACAGTCGTGGAAACATGCTTGCATTCATACAGGGGTTTGCCAATAATGCCATGGTCACTGAATTGTAATAATATCAACAAATGGAATAAAATCACCTAAAAATGTTTTTTGGAAATAAAATGTAGTTGTTCAACTCTGTTACTCATTTCCACAGTTACTGGTAAATAAGAAATGTAGACCGTCAAACTTTGCTAAATCCACCACCTTCATCTTCATGTTTATCGAGTTCATGATTGTCTCTCCTCTGCCACTACACAAGTGAAAACTGGTCACCAATGACAGACCTCACATTTTTAGGTCAAACATTACACTCTCAAATATTTTTCTTTTGTTCTGCGTAGATTTTATTCACTTTTTTAATATGGTAAGGAAATAAAGTGAAAAGCAGAGATTCTGTAAACTGCCTTTCTGTCGATCAGAAATTAGGATTTAATACATTTTTGTAAATGTATCTTTGCCCAAGGATTTTGAGAAGGAGGGGATAATGGGGTTGATATGCATTCTGCTTAGCTACTCACCTATCTAAATTCAGTCAGAGAGAAGAAAAGTCTGAGCATGACACTGATGATTTTTCTATGTTTCTCTTCTAAGAATTGCTGTAATAAAATGGGATTCAGTATTCAAAGGAGTTCTCACTGTCACTGTGCTGAAGTGAAAAAAAAAAAAAAAGAATAGAGGGATTAGAAGAGAATTACAGTTAATTTGGGAGGAATCTTTGCTCATTATCTGAGATAAATGAGCAGAGACACAAACCAGCATTTTCAATCAATATTTTGGAAAAGTGTGAGCTCTTTACTTTAAGGGGATTTGTAATGACGTCTCTTCCCTGCACCTTTTTCTCATGGGAAATCCACTTCAAATGGGAGATATGAACTTGTGACTTGAGCACGTTCTTTACTGTGAGATTTGAAAGGAGACTATATAACCCTAAATTTCACATAGCAGCAGACACACTTGAAACAAAAAGAATAAAAAAGCACATTTAATGAAGTGTTGTATCAGTTTGCCTTCTAGTGCTGGCTTCGGCTTTGTTTAGCACTTGAAGAATAAAGTCTTTCATTAATTTGTCCTAACAAGCATAAATTCAGGAGATGAAAGTGAATTCTTTAATGACATGCACATTACTGAAGGGTGGAGCCTATCTGAAATGTTAGACAGAGACCAAGCATGCTGAAGAGCAATAAATATCTGAGAAGTATATCGGGAATTCAGTTTCGGCATCTGTCACGGTGTAATTACATTGAAGAAAATTAGAAGGATATACTCACTTTTTTTTTNTTTTTTTTTTTTTTTTTTTTTTTTGTTCCCCCCGAAGGCAGCTCAGCGAATAAGAAGTGACATGCATTTTTTCTTAAAATTAATTGATGTTGGGTTGCATCCCTCAATAGACAAAGAGATCTTGATTCAGTCGGCTTTTATTTTCAGGCTGTTTGATTTGAATCTTTTGTAGTCAGCACGCTGTGGTGAGGAGGCTGGGATGTTGTGAGAAAGCCTTACTTCCAGTCTTTCTTTGCATTCAAACAGACATGCTTCCTTCTCCCGCTTCGCTTAAGGATTATTTTAACGTAGTTGCTGAATTTGAAGCACAGTAAATTCATATTTATCCTACTGATTTCTGCTCTTGAGTTAGTCCTTCCTGAGCATGGGAGGATGCTTTTAATGTGCTATTCATCAACAATTTTGGATCGTTTGGAATAGTTAGAAAGTTAGCACTTTCTGTGCTCCTCTTCAGTGGGTGCCCTTTAAATTAATCAGTTTTGAGATGTTAAAAGCATTGAAGAAATCTTAAGTTTACATTGAAAAACATAATTTTAAAAAGCAACGCTTCTTCACCTTTTTGCCACTAACATTTCAAACACTAGTCAAGTGTCCCCAAATGGTCTTAATACTTCTATGCTGTCTGTTCACCCTTTGCATTTCAGTCTGTTGAGGTGAAGAAAGAAGGTGCATCCCTTCATGGGAACTTCCAGACTTGTCTAAATCTGGTAGCTCATGTCACTTTAGCAACAAGTATTGAGAAATGTTAGAAGTGATACTTACCTAAGGTGTTTTGCAGTTCTTCTTAAAATAATGTTTCTTCTTCTGTTGTGAACCTTTAACACACAGTCCTTTATTTTGTGAGGAGAAAGAACACCAATACGGAATACGCCACATGAAGAAACAATGTGAGAGTTAAAAACCAATTGAATATAGAAAGAATATAACTGGAGAAATTTAGATGTTTGTTTGTGGGTTTTTTTTTCAGTGTAGGTCTTCCGTGATATTCCCCAAGCACACCTTACACTACCAGCTAGGATAAACAATGTGTGAATTTTACTGAAAGCTGGAAGGCGACTTAAGTGTCACTTTTGGCAACTTGCTTTGTTTCCTGCAAAACTCTCAGTGGGAGGTGATGTGCAACGTCAGTGGTAAGATTACTGTTTTCAGTGACTGTCATTCATCTTTGTTTTTTAGCTTTTCTGTTCTTCAGGAGTATAGTGTATGACATTTTTAGAAGTCCATGTTTATTGAGCATATGCCACCATATATGAATTTTACAGACTGCTTTTTGAATTTGAGTAGCAGAAGTATTAATAACTTCACATGCCTCCTGAAATCGTTTTGACTCTTTATAAGCCTCCCTGCCGAAGTTTTAGTTTAAGTGTATTTAGCTTCCTTACCAATTGCAATGCTCTTATTTCAGGATGCTAAACTAGGCCTGTACCTGTCCAGCATTGCACTTTGGGGAATGAAGTTGAGCTGCAATCTTGGGCGATATCAGTGCTCATGATAGCAACAACATGTGGCTACACAACAACAAAAGATCACTGTGCTTTATGAAAACTGTGCTGAAGTCTGTGGGGTAGAGCGATGTTTGACGTTTCAGCTCGCACAGAAATTGCTTCTTTTTTTTTTTTTTTTTATTCCTCTTATTCTACAATAATTCTGGCAATCCTTGTATTTCCTATTTCTGCTTCCTGACAATCTTCCTTTTTGCTTAGGAAAAATGTAACTATTAGGAAATGTGGCTTTATTCACAAGAAAAACAGAAATGAAAATCTACTCACTTCAAAACTGACAGGTTTCATCCTGGAAGGTTTACTGTTGTACTAACAAGAGATAGCTTTGATCACTATAAATGCTCAGTATGTGACAACTTTCACCCTATTGTGTGTCCATGTTCTGCTCTAGTGTTAGTCCACTTGTTAAATGGTCCAGCTCTGTTACCCCTTGATTTCTCTTTACTGTCCACATACGGCCAGAACCCCAATACAGTGTCTTTTTTTCCATAATCACTACAGAAGTGCCTGACTGCATCCTATTTGCACATAATAGAAAAAAACAACATTGTTTAATGTATTCCCTCAAGGTTTTTTCTGCGCTGGGTAAAAAGGCTGACAGAGTCTGACAATCCAAATAGGCTAGTTTTGCTCAGACTGAATCATGATTGCATTTTTTTCCTAACTCGTATCTGACTTCACGTCGTTTCCCAGTCCGAATGCTGAGTTCATTCTCAAGGCTCATTTTTGGCATGTAAAGGACATGCTGGAATTCCAAACTGATGGGCTGTGTGTAATTGATAATGATTGATAAAAGACAGCTAGCACCTGTGGGACTTTTTTTTGTGCAGGGTAAATAGGTGTCTGAGGAGTTCAGGAAAGGGAGCTGCAGAAATTATCTTTTCCATTCTGCGAAGGTTGGTTTGTGTTTCCCTCTTGTACCTTCAAAGCCAGGATTAGTATTGTTTACACAGACAGTAGGCTTATGTTCATGATGATTAATGGGGAGGCAAAGGCCTTGAAATCCATCACATCTAGCACATTGCCAGACTAAATTACTCAGGTAGCTCCCAAGTCGAAGGGCTAAGGTATCACGTTATTAACTTGGGAGTCTTGCTAAGTTTCCCTAGTTTAATCCTAAACTTAAGGTAAATTCTCTTTTCTGCTGTCTAGCTCAGTGTAGTTATCATTTCTTGACTATGGATTAATCTTCAAATTAAATTAAGTTTAATTCAACTTCAATATTATGTAAGGGACTAAATGTATGATTGGAAGGAGTAAAGAAGGCAGAGCCACACTTCAGTGGTGCGTAATGAAAGGACAAGAGGCAAGACTTGGGCAGTAGCTGAAATACAGAAAATTCAATTTAAGCTTACAAGCCAAAGCAACCCAAACCAAAAAACCTGTGAGGGTGACTGAGCACTGGCACAGGTTGCCAAGAGAGGCTGTGCAGTTTCCACACTTAGAGATATACCTAACACTCAACTGGAGAAGAGTCCTAAACAACCTGCTCTGGGTTTCCCTGGTTTGAGCAGGGACTTGGACTGCGCAATCTCCAGAGGTGCCATCCAACCTCATCCAACCCGTGATCCTCTGATTCAATTTTACAGCTGTGGTAAAGCACTCGGATGCCTAAGCATGATGAATCCATTATAAACAGTTGAAAATACAGTGAAGTTGATTCTTCTCCAAAATTAATGTGTGGACTATTTTATTACAGACGAGAAGAGACACCTAATCCTTAAAAACAGAGCTTAATTTATGCCGTAAAACCAAATCACTTCTCTTTTGCTGTAGCATCAGTACTCGGTGCAAGCAGTCATAGCTGGGAGGTGACTGTAAGCCCATGGGAGTTAATTCTTTAGTATTTCCATGGGTAGTGTCCTGCACTGGCATGAGATGCTTCTGCAGAATACTTCACCTTACAAGAAAATCTTTCTTGCAGCCTCACCATCATGTCCCACTCCTTGAGAAAGGGACTTCTGTGGGCCAAAGTGGAAGTGCCCTCAGAAAATACTTTTTAAACTCTAGAAATCTAAATTATTTAGAAAAATATGTAACTTCATACAGGCTACCAACTCTGGACTTGGAGCATTCAGTTAAGAAGCAGCTGCCTTAATTCAGCTCTCTATATACATATATTATAATGTGTCATCTTAATTCAGGGCTACCACACATTCTCTTCACAGTTTTGCTTCATGAAGCACCAAGGATGGTGATCTTTTAAAATCATCTAGTTTACATTTTATTTTCCATTTTCTTTTGTCTTCTTCCCTTACCCCTTCTCCTGTCTTTCTTTCTTATTACTGTTTTTTCTTTCCTCCTCCCCCCATGCCACTTCATACTTTAGTCAGCTTGCAAAATAACGATCTAATACTGGAGTAGACTTGCTCATTTATGTATTAAGAAGGTACTTTTATTGCATATTTCTTTTTAGTGATGAAATGTTTTATTTTTTGCTATATAAGCTTTGCCCAGTTTATTGTACCTTGGTAAGTGTTATTACTCTTATAAAGCATGCATTTAACATGTGAGGGCTGCAACATAAAAATGATGATTAAAATAATTGTGACTAATTGTGCAAAGCTTTTATAGTGCATATGCGTAAGCCAGATTTCAATTCATATAGAAAGGCATTCAGAGGTTAGCTGCTGGCACAGTCAAGTGAGAGTCTATTTGTTCTTTGCGATCAGGTGAATTGTAAGAAAAATCACAGAAGATACGTTGGAAAAGGTGCAATTCTGATATGCTCCCTTGGTTTTAGTGGGGCTTGTGCACTGTCACAGATGTTGTGGGGTGTGTGTAAAGAACCAGCTTTTGCTGAAACACTTGAGCTGATGGAAGCTGCTTTATGCCCTTTGACCTTGCTGTGTGCTGTTTTCTAAAGAGAGAAACACCAGAAGGGACGGCTGGCAGAGGCAACATGAGGAAGAGAAAATCCCTCTGTTAGAGGTTTCTGCAGTGCCCTGGACACACCATGTGTTGGCCATCTCTTGGGGAGGGCCTGTGTTTCTCTTCGCTTGAACCTTGGGGACACTGAGAAACATTGGGAAGGTGGCTTTAGGGAGAGCAGATGTGTGTGTATGAGTCTGAAATGTTAATGAGAACCCTTCTAGTTAAGGAGCCTTAGAACAGTGAGTTCTGGAGGCACTGACCATGCCGGGATCTTTTCCTGAAAAAGAGAAAGGGAGGGGACCCACACCCCCACCCCTAAAACCACAGTCACAACCTGCTTTCAAAGTGAATAATTAGGCTTGTAAATCTTCTGTGGTCCCTACACCTGATTTATCGCCCAGGTATTATCAGTAATTGGTTTCTGAGAACCGAAAATGTTTGTCTTATGTTCGTTGTGGATGGCTTTTGAGTACCTGCAGCACAAATGACTGTAAATGTCATCGAGACTTCAAAATTTTGATATGTTTTCCCAGACCATTGGTCAATTGAATATCTGCTCTAAGTCTGTGGTTGGCAGTCTGTTCCCCTTTATTTTCATGTGGTAATCAGCAGTGAAAGAGCGTTTCTGTGCTAGCAGCCCCTGGGGTTCACCAAAACTAAGGTTATTGTTAAAGACAATTAGGTAGAATATAAAAACATAAATAACATAGATCTGTAAATCTCCTCCAGTATTTCCTGTGGGCTTTTGTGGACAGTGGAAACCATTGTGAGGCTGTGCCGTAGAACATAGTATTAAATATGGAGCTTTAACAGACTGATTAAGAGAGTAAGTGTCAAAATACATCTCTTTAGCATGAAAATAATGGCAAAAGCACATTTTCAGCTGCCAGTTTAAGAAAGGATTTTTTCTTGGTGAGCTTGACCTCAATTTTTAAACAAGATGTGCTTTTAAGGACAGGTTACAGCATGTTGTACCCGCTGGGTTATAACCACAGCCGGCAACCTATGTTACAGGGCCTGAGCGTGCTGCCAAAAACTGTATTGATTGCACAGAGTGGCGTGTCCAGCCCTCCTGGTTTGTTTGGCTTTGCCCAGGGGTGACCTATGGACAGCAGCTTCCCTTGAGCCTGTAATCCAGGGAAAAACTCTGGTTGTCGCTTTTGTCACTCATTTTCAGCCTGAAAAAACAGAGGAGTTTTATTGTATCTTTGTATGTTTTGTCATTGAAGTAGGTGAGAAAAATATGAAGGTTAGATTTGATCTAGAAATCCTTTGTCTCTGCAAAAGATCTAAACTTTGACTAATACTTTAAGCCTGAAACTAGCATGCAGAAGTCTCCAAATACTTATGAGCTGTTAAAGTACTGTGTAAAACTATGTTAGACTTCAAATAGTGTCAGCTAGGCTAAGAACTTCTGATTTCATTAGCAATGTAATACATTTACTTCTGCACAGAACTATCTTTGCTCTTCTAGTTTATAACGTTAATTCCATGGCATTTTTTTTTGTGAGGAAGTTCATTTCTTGGTTGATAGAGTTAGTACAAGTAAAGTATATGGTTAATATGGGAGTTCTGAAAGTTAATTTCTTAGCATATTTCAATGATGATGTGTGAGATACTGAAAAGAACAAATGAACAGAGGATAGAAAGACAAGTTTAAGGAAAGTGTTAGGATTTAAAGAAACTTTGATAAGAGACAAAATATTCATGCATTTGTAGCCATGAAGATTGACTTTATCTTTTTGATGACATCACAATATCTGCAACAGAAGTAAAGAAATGGGAATAGGTGTGTACACAGCAGATTCTGCACTGAAGCTAAAACCAACCCATATGAAGAGTAACAGAGGGAAAAAACAAACCAAACCAAACACCAAAACGCACCACACCGAACCTCAAAATTTTAATTGGTTCTTCCCCTGTGATATGAGTGCGTCGTAAAGTTTGGCACACTCCTGCTGTGTAAGGTCATTCTCAAGAGGAGTGGAGAGGCCAGGTCATGTGTTCTATCTGATGTCACCTCTTAGAAGCAAGGAGCTCTGCTGTGATTTTGTTAATTTTCAAGTAGCTGGATGGTACAAAAATTGTATTTAAAATTATTTAAAATTTAAATTAAAATGTAAAAATGATTTCTCATCAGGGAAAGCACTATGCAGTATCCTTGAATATCATGTAGACTATAAGCTCTTCCCTGAGGCTGTGTGTGCAAGCGCTGTCTGTGGGAACACGGTGGAAACGAAAGTAGAAGCTGCTGACATCCAGCATGTCGGGGCTGAGCTGAGCTGGCCATTCCGTGTTCAGGGCAGTCTCACATGGTAACTGAGCTCTTGCCTCTCTCTGGTGAGGCAACATAGAAAAAGAAGTTTGAGGTAGTGGGTTTGTTTTGTGGTTTTGGTTTCTGTTTGTGGTGGTGTTGTTGTTTCTTTGTTTTGTTTTGTTTGTTTTTGTTTGTGTTTGTTTGTTTGTTCCTCAGAATTATCACCTAGTGCTTTGTAATAGAATACTAGATAACTCTGTTCTCTCCCTCCCGGGATCCCCTACTAGACCGATACTGAAATTTTGTTCTTGATTGGGACATTTACTTTGACAGACTGTGCCTTTTTGGTGCCCAGGATAGCGTATGCAAGCTAGTAATCTGTTTTCAAATGGAATGAAGGCCGTCACACAGATCCTTACTCTCTCATTGACGGTGATAAGATTTTAACTAGTAATGAGGAAGACGACTTTTAGCAGCTGATTCTTCTCCCTTAGTTTCATCACAGTTCTGTCTGTCTGTTGTGTACAGCCGGTTGCGTGCACCATGGCTGCTGGTTATGAAGTACCTGGTGAACGTGGGCCAGGAGCTTCCTCGGGAGCTGAAACCTGTGGCAACAGGGTTTGGTTTTGGCCTTTTTCACCCTGTAACTTTGCTTGTTCTGATGGAACAAGTGCAATCTCAAGATGCATCCCTGCTGTAATTCTTGATGTAATGAATGGAGTTTTGACTTGCGGGGAACTGTAAGAAAGCAGTGTTTCTGCTCATTCAGTGCTGTTGTTTTCTCTGAGTTAGTCTTGTGGTAAAATACAAAGCAGCTAGAGCGGATTAGAGAAGCAGGTGTGTGGGCAAGAAACAGCTTTGAAGTTTTAAACACTCTTGGAGGGAAAAAATAAACTTTTACTTGAAGTGATGTTCATCACAATGATGTTTTGTGCTAGAGTTTTTCCTCTTTGGTCCTGTTAACTTTATGTAGGAAAGATCCCAGGAGAGTATCAGTGCCAATACTGGCAAGTTTTGAGAGGCTTTCTTAAACCCCTTTTTTCACAGAAATCTATGAAGTTTCTGACTGGTCTGTCGTTTTCTAGCCTAAGCCTTTCCCCTAAGAAATCCAGCACTTTTCCACTTGAAAATAGCTATGGGTAAAGTCACACACTACTTTCACATAAGATTAAGGATTTGACAAGGGTAATGGGAACAAAGAAATTCCAAATTAAGTCTGCTCCATATTTAAACCCCCCTCTCCCAGCCCCCTGTTGCACAATAGCAAGCTTTCCTAATGCAAGTAGGTTGTTGATATACTTCCAAAAAGAATTCCAGTTAGCTGAGAGATGGGATTAAATGGATTAAATAGCCTCCTCGTTTTTCAGTGGG
>VWYH01003825.1:326474-339003 GCA_013399365.1 Pampusana beccarii | reverse complement strand
CGAGACAAACATAGCCTAATATTCCAGGCAGATACAAAGATAACAAACCAATATTAAAAAAAACAAAACAGGATTTCAGTGGGGAAAAAAAAAAAAAAAAAGAGTTCCGTTGAAGGCACATACAAATGCGAACTTAAATGATTTTGGACCAGGTTGGCCTTCCGAACAACCTCAGATTGCCTTGCAAATTAGCGTGCCCTGTCTTGGCGGGGCTCTGCGTGTTGGTGGTGGGTGTGGTTGGACAGGGTCTTCTGTGGCCAGTTTGTCTCCATTTAGAGCAAAACGAGTTTGCCCTGCTCAGCCAGAACCAAACCTTGGGAGAGTCCAAGAACCTCCAGCCCACCAGCCTGCTCCCCCACTAGTGTTTTTGGCATCCTCTTCCATTTTGCCTCTGTGTTGTGTGGTTTCTTCCTCAGCCCAGACACTTTTACATGGTATGAAAACCAACATTCTCGTTCTTCTAGGTCTTCTCATGGGCTTCTTTTCTTAAGAAGCAAATAATTACTGGAGTCGTGACTTGTATGTGGATAGCATGACTACACAGCAAACCTATCTTCATCTTGGTTGTTTCCCGATGTCCTTTGTAATTCTTTGTTCTGTGAAAGTTATTGGCCACTTGTTCAAGCAGCAGCAGTAGTGGTGTTTTGTGTGTTACTAATTTTTCACCTATATCCAAAGGCCCATTCTGTTGCTGGAAAGATATAGATACTACTGTATACTTAGATTAGCATTGATAATGAAAAAAGGTGGTGGGAGGGGTTGGAGGAAACAAGATCAGTGGTAGCAGATGAAAATTGTCAGGAATCCCTAAAACTTTTTTTTTTTTTGGTCTTCTTTCTAAGGTTTACTAATTTGCCTTAACCTATTGCTGTTATGAAGAGTCACAGTTAGGAGATCGAAGACTAATGCATTCCAGATCTCACTTATACATCTAGTCTAACTGGTCTTAAGTATAAGCATTGGAGTAATTTTGTATTGTGTGCATGTTTTCCTTTTTAAATCAGACTTCTTGCTGTCTTTGATTTCTGTATTAATTTGGAAAGCATGCGCCAAGAGCAAAATTTGTTTCACGTTTGTTTCAAACTCAAATCCCTGCACCCCCAACCAAAGAATTTTCATTAAAAAAAAAAAAAGGGGGAGGGGGGAGAGGTAGGTTGGTGACCTCATGACTGGATCTCATCCTGATCAAGGGCTAAAATCATTTTAGCATTGAAAGGAACTAAAAACATGAATTAAGAACTTTCTCTGATTACCACTGAGGTAGCAGCCTTCTCCACTTTCCTCTACCTGCAAGGAAATGCTTCAAAGCAGCCATTGATTCAGGCAGTGTAATTCTTATCTCTTTTCACTGACTGGCTTACATCTTTTATTTTACCTTAACAACTTGGCCCTGTGTCCCTCCCACCTGATTTTATTCACTTGAGACACGTCTTTGGAGGGTGATGAATGATTGCTTCCTGGAGAGGAGGAGCAGAGAGAGATGAACATACCCCAGCGGCAATGCAGCCTGCCTGAGATACGAGTTATCTCCTTGCCGTAGCCCTCTTGCTCATTTTTTCTCTGTCTTCATTAACCGTGTAGAGTGACTTTGCTTCTAGCTTTGTGTAGCAGATTAGGTAAGGGACACAAGTACCTAAAATTAGTACCTCAGGGGTTTTTTTAACTGTAAGTTGACCAACTAGAGCATAGGAAAAAGCAGAAGACAATGTAAAAATTAAAGTTATCTGCTTAGCTATAGGGGTATTTAAATGCTTAGCTAGCACTCATGTCTCTGAAAATCTGCCCTCAAGGAAAATGATGCTGCACTGTGCACAACCTGTGCAAAAATTAGCAAACATTCAGGATGTGTTTGGAAGACAATTAACATAGTAATTTTACTGACCCCGTGGGTTTTTTCCTTTTTCCCCCCCATAAAGCATTGTACTAGGGGCTCATCAGGTTGTGCATTAGATAATTGAGTTGTTATGCCAACAGGCTGTGTTGAAAGATGTTACATCAGTGATTTCTTTTTCATCCCACTGTGCTTTGATCTCCTGCTATAAAGCAGAAGATCTAACAGTGGAAACTTTTGAAGATGATAGATGAATTTTGCTAATCCACTTTTCATAATCCTTATGAAAAATGTCTGTCCTTATCAGTCAGAAAAGATTTAATAGCTGTTGTATCTAGAAGGTCTCATATTATCAGGATTGCAAACTATGGAATTACTGTTATGCAATATTTTACTAGCATGTTTTGAATTGTTGTCATAAATGCTTTAGAATAAGCTAATAAAGAAGCTTCTTTGTTAACCATGGTTTGTTGTGTTTTCTCACTAAAATGCAACTATAGTTTGCAAGAGAGCACTGAGCACTGTGCAGTGGTGAATATTTGCTGTCCTTATTGGTGTTAATTGCTCTACTTTAATTTTATATTATTGAAATTAAATGAAATGGTCAACTTAATCCAAATATACTAATTCCAGACATTGTATGGTGCTGAAACAAATGGTAGAAGTTTGGCTCACAAAATGTAAATCATTATAGCTGATGGAACTGTTGCACCAGTAAGCAAACAGAATACTGTTGGAGATCATGGGGCGAGAAAACGTGGCATCTTCTAGGAAGGAAAAAGGTGTCTGTGCTTGTCCCTGGATAAAATTCACACTTATATCGTCCAATGAAGTCAGTGAAGGTACTCCAATTGCCCAGGATTTCATCCAGCACAATCTCGCCAAATACATCTTTGTTAGTTGAGCTCCCCAGGTCTCTGGAAAACTCTCCTTATAAAAAATTGCCAGCAATGCTGAAGGTTATAAAAAGTATTCACCAGGTCTGATTATATTTTCTCTCTTTTCTTTACAATAGCTTTGGGCCAGATAATGCTCTACGTTGATGGGATGAATGGAGTCATAAATCATAATGAAACCATCCAATGGCTGTACACACTTATTGGGTCAAAGGTAAGACAGTCTCCAAAATTCTCATTTTATACATTTTTGGTGTTCTTTAAATGCATTTTATTTGTATCACTTATATATTTATGGTATAAACTGACTGCATGTTATGTTCTAAATGAGTACATAACACTTTGCATGGAAACAAGGGCACACTGAGCTGTTATTTTTTTCTACTGTTTTTCTACTTTTTTGTGCTGTTGGCTCTGTTCTTAAACGCAAAGACATCGAAGATGCCCTCGTTACTGTCTCTGCTGCTATTGCAGTTGGACCTTGGAGCAGATTTTTTAGTCTTGCAGTTGCAGTTCTCAAGACATTCTTTGGAACCCACTTTTCTGAGGGGTTTGTTCTTCCTTTCCATTCTGTGAACGCAAATCCTTTTCTACAGTTTTACCATTCTACACTGCCCAACTTTGCTGAACAGTGGGGAAGAACAATTCATAGTGACTTCCAGAGTGGAACAGAATGGAACAGAATGGTTAGAAGGGACTTAGGACAATCATCTAGTCCAACTGCCTGATCAATTCAGGGCTGACCAAAAGTTGAAGTATGTTGTTAAGGACACTGTCAAAATGCCTCTTAAACACTGACAAGTTTGGAGCATTGACCACCTCTCTAGGCAGCCTGTTCCAGTGTTTGATCACCCTCTTGGTGAAGAAATGCTTTCTCATGTCAAGTCTTCTTGGGCCTGAAGAGCCCTGGAAGACAAATTCTGCTACCAGCATACAGGTGATTCTTCATTGGTCCTTACATACAAGGAGGGAAAAAGCTCTCCAGCTTTAGGAGGTTTATTAAGGCCTGCAGGGACTGCTGCTGCTCTTGCCATGTCGACCTGCTTGGGATAGATCTGTATGACACAATAGCTGCAACAGGACATGTTAGCTCTTGTTAACAACTCAAAAGTTGCCATAATTGGTGGAGTTGAATCCATGGTTAGAAATTACTAAGACATTTCCAGGAACTTTCCCTCAAGTGTCCCTCAAGCTGTTGGATATTGTAGTGGCACAGAGATGCTACTGCTCTCTCTCTTTCCCCCAATAGCTTTCACAACACAAGGAAAAAAGAGCTCAGTGTCCCAGGGGCCTTTTTTAACCACTACAGAATTTTTTTTCTCTGATGTCCAAGCTTCACTGCTGCAGCAGATTATCAAGTCAAAGAACAGATGCTGCAGTATTGAAAGAACTGATTGTACCTATATTGGTAGATATGTAAAAGAAAGGTAATTTTTGTTATCTAATCTCAGTCTTGCAGGGTGTGGTTCATGTTTGGTAGAAGATGATGAGGAACTTTTTCTCTGCATAAAGTGTTCTGCTGTTGGCTGGGCATTATGCCAGGCAGTTTGCCCTCTGGAAACAGGGAATTTTAGCCACAGTTGGAAAAGTGGTGCCAGACAAGAGAGAAATTGTTTGCTTGGTATGGATCCTCATTTTCTGTGTAACAGATAAAAGAGACAAGCAAAAAAGAAAGAAAATATTGCCATGTCCATGATGATTTTAACTCTGTAATGCACCTAATGGGAGCGGGATGGGGGAGAAACATGACCGCATTGCTGCCTTTCAAGTTAAATTCTGCCTAGATTTTCTTGACCAGAGTACTTTAGCTCTTGGGTCCTTTAGCTCCTTTCTCCCTCCCCCATTGACAGCTCAAGCGATTATCTCCGTGTCCTGGCCTGGTGCCGGCAGCCAAGGAATGCACGCAATGTGCTTTGAATAGTTTGGTTTCAGGTAGCATCAAAGTTGCTTTTTCATTATTCTTTGACTGTCTTAGAAGAGATCTAAGTCCCTGTCTGTGTGCCAGAAGTTAACTGAAGGTATGGCAGGCTTACTGTCAGAGCGCGGTGGGACAGCCGCTCTGTGTGCTTAAAGGTGGTTTTGACTTTCTATGAAAAATGAACCCCTGGAATTTGCAATGCTCCTACAGCCTAATTTGCAGCCCTGCTATGCTGCTGGCTTCTCTGCAGCAAAGGCAGCGAAAAGGAATAGCGAAACTGCCAATTAAGTCTTGGGACAAATCCCTCTAATAGGATGCAGGAGGAATACAGTCATTCAGCTGCCACAGCTGTCACACATGGTTTCTTGCCTTCTCAAAAGCTCTGGCCAGGTTTAATACACTCAGCAGTGGAGGTGATGGATATTTTTTTTTTTTTTGGTCGAATTCTGTAGTGATTTTGACCCTTTACTGTTGTTTGCTCTGCTCTGTGTAGGGCTGCTGGCTCTGTGATGCTTGCTCACTTGGAGTAGTGTATTATTGCATGTGCACGCAGCACACATCTTTAGCAGAGCACCTTAGGGTCTGTCACACTCAGAACGGCAGCAGCTATAATTTTGGCACCTAGCTCCAAGTTCACTTTAGGCACTCAGCAATACTTCTGTATGAGGGTAAGGGAAGGGCGCAGGAAATAAAATTTGAAATTAGATGCAAACCAGGACTACAAGCAATTTACTCAAAGCCTGTCTAGATTCTTGTCATTGTATTCCCTACTGTTGCTAGTTCTGCTGCAGTTTTACCCCTCTAAGTGTCGATAGATGATAATATAGAAGGATTATCAGAAGCTGCTGATAATTTCAGTGCTATGGTCTTAATTTCACAGAATAACAGAATGTTAAGGATTGGAATGGAGCTCGAAAGATCATCCAGTCCAGTCCCCCTGCCGGAGCAGGAACACCCAGATGAGGTTACACAGGAAGGTGTCCAGGCGGGTTTTGAATGTCTCCAGAGAAGGAGACTCCACAACCCCCCTGGGCAGCCTGTTCCAGTGCTCTGTCACCCTCANATGCTCCACTCCCTTCATCATCTTTGTTGCCCTGCACTGGACTCTCTCCAGCAGTTCCCTGTCCTTCTTGAACTGAGAGGCCCAGAACTGGACACAATATTCCAGATGCAGTCTCACCAGGGCAGAGTAGAGGGCAAGGAGAACCTCTCTCGACCTGTTAACCACCCCTTTCTAATACACCCCAGGATGCCATTGGCCTTCTTGGCCGCAAGGGCACTGTGGAAGTGGTTAAAATTCCAGCAGTGTGACTGCATTAAGGCTGCTGTGCTTAAGCTAAGTGAGAGGTACCAGTGGTGTCAGGGTGAAGAACTGAAAAGTGGGAAGGAAGTTTGTCTTAGATGACTCATTTGTTAGTGGGCAGAAAGAGCCTCTTGTTTAGGATTGGTATTATATAGGCATTAGGTTGGAATTTTAAAGTTAGCAGGACCCTCATTCTGCCATGTTCTTTAAATAGCATTTTCAGTACATCCCATACTCTTAAGGCCACTGTTGCTCTTTCACAAGATGTTGTGATCACACCAATACGTGCCAGTGGCCTGTCACTGGCTGGCTGTGGACCTCTTTCCAACCATCAATCACTAGTACATCCCTGGCATAAAACTTCCACGGCATAATCCCAATTTTAAAGCACATTACTACTATTTCATCATTAGTTATATAGGCAACAATTCATCAGTCTTTCCCTGTTTGACAAAGCGTTCAAGTATGTACTTAATTATAGGTGTATGATTACATGCTGTTGGCTTCCAGGGAACTTCAGTACATAACTGAGATCAGCAGTGTACTGCTGTGTGGGTGCAAGGGGACCACAGCCAGGCGAAGGCTGTGACCATCTTATGTAAGCTAGAAGTTACGTAAATAGGAAATATCTATGTCAACCGTTCATTGGTAGCATGGAACATTCATGCAGGATAGTTTGATTTTGAAAAGACAAAACTAGGGGTCAGTTAATGTTAATAGTGCTTTCAGAATTGGTCCTTAATTTTTACTTTTTTTTTTTTGGTTTGTTTTTAAAGTGGGTAAACCAACCTGTCAAGGGTGTTACCTTAACTGGCTATGTGATGTAACACAAACCTTGATTCAACATCACGGCATCTGTAAAGTGATACTTTACCACTTCCTTGGTGTTTCTGCCAGCTGTTCGTTGCTCCTGCTGAAGCTGGAATTAAGTTTTTGCATCGTGTTGCAAGTTACATTTAGCGTGGTTGTAGGGGGACTGAGACATTTGTTAATGCTGGCAGCTGGCACCCCAGAGCCACGTGGAGCTCTATGGTGGATCACCCACAGGTAGAGTCTCGGTTTGATGGCGAGGGCTGTTGGAAAATTTCTCTTACCCAAAACAAGGGACACCAGGTTAAATATATTTATGCACTAAGCCATATTATGTCCTTATAATGTATTTTTCATCTGTTAGTATGTATGAGGTAATATATGTATTGTCTTTCATATACATTGGTATTCCCTCTGAGCTGGTAATAGGAAGTATACAGTACCGTATCAGTGCTTTACCCTCTCCAGGACTAGCTACAGAGTGTTTACAAAAAGTACATTTCTGAATCAAACAACTTGGGAAAGAACCCAGGTGCTTATATCATCCACTAGAGAAGCAGACGTTCCTTTGCATCACAAACCCACAGGCTTTTTCCTCCCCACCTCCATCTTCAAAGGCATGTCTAAGGCATTAAGTGGTCCAAAACTTGAGTCTGGTTTCACCTTTTCTTTCCATCCATTTCTGACTGCTACTGATAACGATTATTTTTTCCCATTTGATGATCCAGGCTGTTCTAATTTACCCCAGGGGAGCTAAAGCCCCTTTTTGGCATTGTTTTTGGTGGAAAGTAATCCATTTTCAAAGTGGTGCTCGGTAACCTCAGAAGACTGGGTGGAATGCTGGGCCTAGGCTGATACAACGAGGTTGATTAAAGATTCCTATCTCACATCTTGTTTTAATTTTTTTTTTCCACTTTGCTTCTGTCTGGGTCCTAGATTGCAAGTTTAAATACTGATTTTAACTAACAAGTTGTTCTCTGTTCCTTGTGTTAATCTTTTGCTTCTCTTGGTGTTGAAGTAACGATATTTTGAATGTTTTAAATTTATTTTAATCCAAAATAAGAAAAAAAGCCCTACAACATTCAAACAGAATGTAGTTGTAGTGGGTGATTTTGTTGATTTCAAAAGGAAAGTCCAGTGGAGCTGTTTTTCCTGTGCAGTGCCAATGACATGTTAAAACATGCACAGTTGGTAAGTAATTTCATGAGAATGCTGAGAGAAATAATATTCTTAGTCACAAAAAGCACTCAAATTGTTTTTACAAGTGTATAATTTAATGTATGTAGGGGTAAATACTCAATTTAAGAGTTTGATTAAGTCAGTCTCTGTCTCACATTTATACACACGCTCAACTGAAGTCATAAGCAGAGCAGAGAATATCATATAACTTAGATTTGTGCTTTTCTTTTCCTCAGGAAATTTCTCACCAAATCTTGTGCAAATGGATGCTAAAGTGGGTCTACAAATATATACGAAAGACTGGTTTGTAGTCATGGAGAAAGTTACAAATGTAAGACGCTTAACAGAAATGAATAGGGCGAAAATATTATTATAGCATTAGTAGTACTAAAGCCCGTTGGATTAGATCACCACCAAAACTGGGTGGTAAACTCTCTTGTTGAGGGTCTTGGAAATACGTCGTATTTGTATCTCATTAATTTTTCTGGTGACATATTTTGAAAATCGTTGTGTGTATGGATGATCTTTTCTGAGTTAGCGTTGCCTGGATGGTGAGAATGAATACGAATACACCTGGTTTTCATGAGCGGCAGGCTTTTCTGTTCTGCACTTTATTCTCAGCATGTTTGGAAGGTGATCTAGAAAAGCTGGCCAGCTAAGAGAATTAAGCATCCAGGAAAAATTACACAGCTTGGGGACTTATTATGATTAATATTATGTACTGTCTTCTCATTCTGCCGCCTTGAGGGTAAACAAACTCTCTTGCAGCCTCTGACAAATGATATAGCTAATGAACAAGCTATGTAGATTGCACTGTCTCTCTTACCTCCAGCCACAACTCCGATAAGCCTGTGGTTTTGTTCTGTTTCTACATCTAGCCCAGGTAAAAATGTCGGTTAGGTGTCAGTCTTACAGGCTTTCAGTCACCTTTGCTTCCTGGAAGGGTTCAGAGCAAAGCTGAGATCTCCCCTGGAGCCCTAAAATCCCCCATGGGCTGCCCTGCTTTCAAGACCTAGAGCTACAACTGCTTTGACTTCAGTGAAACTGTGAACATTAATGTCAGCTTAGCAGCTGGCTCTTAAATTTAATCCACTGTGCATTTGGCCATTGAACTATTGTTATGAAAATGGTTGTGCGGGGGAGAAACAAAATCCTGGATTTATAGGAACTTAACTTTCCTGCTTCCTGCCTCTCGAGGGCTTGAGCCAACGCTCACCCAGGTCAGCAAAGATCTTCCTTCCATCTTTCACTCAGAATCTGTAACAGCACTGTTGCATGAACAGAGTTTATTTTGAATTGTATTTAATTAGTGCTTTGAAGATAAGGATCAGGCTGTTGCAATAAACTTGGAATAGGATACGCCAGCCAGTGCAGACTACGTTATGCGCTCGCTTTGGTCTGTCCAGCTCAGCAGACAGACTGCAGCTGCAAGTGCTGCTCTTCTTTACCAGCCGTATTAGTAGGCGAGTTTCAAAGATGTTCCATCAAACGTGAGAGTTTGCAGAAGTCCAGTCCTGCAGCAATAACTACTCCTGTAGCTCCATCTGTTGCATTCCCTTCTGAGTATTTTGAAGGGATAAATACCCAGTCTTCTGTGTTCGAAATGAACTCTTGTAGATTAAAGCGATACTGGAAAACACGCAGTTCCCCCACATCATATCAGAGATCTGATTTCAACCTGTTTGAAGTGGAGAATGAGAAAATGTAATGATTAACTGCCAACGACGAGGAAAATGTTCAGGCCCAACTTTTCACTCAGTCTCATCTGTTCCAGTCTACATGAGAAAATATCCTGTTACCAGTGAGTGAAATAGGTCCAAATATTTCTAGACAATACTGTGCATTTATGCAGATGTTCTCATTTCTTATTGTAAAGGAAAGGCATGAAGAAAGAAAAAAACAAGTGTTATACTAGAATTACGTGGAGGAAAAACGACCTAAAAATCAATGCAAACTTTTAGAATTACTCTCTCAATACAGTAGTTCAGTGTCACAGGTCTGTTACCATTTACATTTGTGAGCAAATTGTTGTGCCTTAGGCCCTGGATATTAGTATTTTCTATTAGACACTGGTGTTTTCTAACAAGCGTTATATCAAGCATTCCTGTGAAAAGAGAAGATGCAGTTGGAAAGTTGTATTGAGGTATGAGACTACAGAAAATGAAGCCTACTTTTTCCAGCATGCTGGTGTGAAAGGTCTTTGACTAAAAGATCAATTGCATGAAGAAGAAAAATTGAAAATTTTCAACCTTAAGTTGTCAGATGGAAAAGAGTGAAGAAATATGAAAGAGTTACTCCAAGGATAAAAAGCAGCTGGTTATAGTCCAAGTTTGTAGTACACACCTGAGATTTTTATGCATATTTAAACATAGAGATCAACTTGGCCAATACAAAACACATCACAGTCATTATGTCAAAGCTTTTTTGGGATACCTAAGTAGTCATTTTGCAGGGTAGAAATATCATTAGTCCTAAGTTAAGAGTTTAGTAAGGTGCAGTTTAAGGAAGTATACCATGTTTTAAAATTAGAATAAGCAGTTATGTCTGAACCGTTTTGGGAAGCACTGTTTCATGAACTTGGGTGCATAATGCTTTGGTCTTCAGGGTTACCTTTGCAGAGTTACCCGTTTTTCTGGTCTCTGTTGCTCTTTGGTGAAATGAAGGAAAGCTCTTCTGGTGCATAGTCGGTTGTGGAAATGCTACCAAACTCAAATTTGTTTGCTCAGACATTTAGCAGAGGTGAAGTGATACATTTTTTTTTACTCTATTTTGAAATAAATGTATGCAAAAAGTCCAAATAATGCTTCACAATGGCATACTTCCTTGGAATTTTGCAACTTTTTTTTAATCTTAATTTCCTTTGTCGGTCCAGCTACACAATGTTAGCTGGTTTTAGCACTGTCACAGAATTAGGATGCAGACTGTGCAGTTAAGTGCCTCTTCATGCAGGCACCTACATAAAATCATAGAATTATAGAATCGTTGTGGTTGGAAGAGACCCTCGGGATCATGAAGTTCAACCATAACCTAACTCTAGCACTAAACCATGCCCTTAAGAACATCATCTAAATGCCTTTTAAACTCCTCCAGGGATGATGACTCCACCACTTCCCTGGGCAGCCTGTTCCAATGCCTGACAACCCTTTTTGTGAATAATTTTTTTCCTAATATTCAACCTAAACCTCCCCTGGCGCAACTTGAGGCCATTTTCTCTCGTCTTATCACGTGCTACCTGGGAGAAGAGACCAACACCCTCCATGCTACAACCTCCTTTCAGGCAGTTGTAGAGAGCGATCAGGTCTCCCCTCAGCCTCCTTTTCTCCAGGCCAAACAGCCCCAGTTCCCTTTAAGTGTAGGCATCCTGGTGGGAAGCCCCTTGACAATCCTTCCTTGCTCCCCTGAGCCCTCTTCTCCAACACTGATACTTTGTGCCGCCAAACTTGACAGCTTCTGACATTGGAAGAAGATTTTGGATGTCATTTTCAGTATAATACAACCATGTACATTATCAAATATGACTATGTTAAACTAGCTATTTTGCCTGTCTGTTGGATGACTGATTCTAGTCTATATATTTACTCTCATCAGTAAATGGATGTCAAAAATCAAAGTTGTAGGCTCGTATCAGTAGCAAATATCCTTTGGACTCTGCCCTTGTATCCCCATTTCAGCAGGTCACTGGGCAAGTCCCTTCAGCTATGATCTGCAGATGTACTTCTGTGTAATGAGGCCTTTAATCATAGGGAGTGGGGCCTATGTCTGTGCCATGAGACAGATCAGTATGAAAAATAGGAAAATACACCATGATGAAGAGTATGTTTCCAAAAAAGGCCAAGTACAGGTACCTCACCTGTACTTATTGCCAAATCATTAGATTGTTCCTCTTTCCCTTGCCTGGTGAGACTGGTATAAGAAACAAACCCAGTATCCATATCTCCTGAGGCTTGATTAAGTGTTCTGAATTTTAGGCAGGGCCTTTGGTTGTTCTGCCAGCAGGACGCACGACGAGGTTTGTGTGTGCTGTGATGACTTTTGCATTTTTCTGGGGTTTTATGACTGTTAAAGAGCATTATGGTTAATTTTGACTTATTCCCTCAGATTCAAAGAATGTAGGTAGTCTTTCCTTATCTTAACAGCGCTTTCAGCTTACCTTATATATTTATTACAATACCCTACAATATTCATTCTGTGACAAGCATAGTTTAATTAATTTATAGGATATGTCTAGGATGCTTTTGTTAATAGCTTAATTTTTCCTCACTGTTTATAGCAAACTTTTGGAGACTCAGACTTTGTCACCCAGTTGCTTCTTCCTGTCACCTCTATTTTGGTGATTATTGAATTGTTATTGAAGATTTTTGAGAAGAACTGTACTCTTGGTGTGGATACATTTTACACAATTTTGCAGAAATGCAAATACAGTTTGTGAGAAAACAACAGCAGGAATTCTACACAAAGTCTGTTCAAATTATTGGCTGTGCAAGGATCTCGTACTCCTCTAAAAGTAAGAATTTAATCCACTGTGTACTCTTTGCTGATGTGAGGCATGTAGGATCCATGTTTTTCCATAGAGCTGTCCTGCTTAATCTTCT
>VWYH01003825.1:302732-326462 GCA_013399365.1 Pampusana beccarii | reverse complement strand
TTTTTTTTTTTTTTTTTTCTGAATGTCCTATCCCTTTGGAAACTCATCGAGACAGAAACCAAATTACAGGATTGCCTTTCTTTTTCTTCTTAAATTTGCCATAGTTTTCTTCTTAAACCAGTCTCTGTCCTAGTTGCCATACATGTAGTGCAGTAATGGAATCCTGCCTGCAGGAAAGAAGGTGGTATCCAACATTTTCCACAGCGTCATGTAAACCAGATCCGAGACAGTTCAGCCAACGCAACAGTTAATATACCGGTGTTTTGCTTGTAGCTCACCCTGGAGAGGGACTCCATACATTGGGAGACCCAGGCTGAATCCAATTTCCAGGCACATTCTTGAACCAGTTTCCAAATCCCTTTGTGCCCCGGTCCCTCATCTGGAAAATTGGTATTTCGATTTTAAAGCCCTGGAGGAAGAACATGAGGGTGCGGAAGGACAGATTATATGTGTTGAAGACAGATACTTAGTATTAGGTTAAGCTTTCACCTAATTGTTACCATATCTGTTCTTCTGGTGTCTTTCAAAAATGCTTGCCATTCCTTTATTTAGACATACTCATCCTTTAAAGCAACAGCTATTAGTGGAAGGTACTTGGATAACAGTAAAAAATATTCTGTATCAAAAACGGAAACCACCAAAACATATATGATAACTTTATATTCAGCATGTAGTACACCTCAAGGAATCACAGAATGTCTGAGTTGCAACCAGCTCAAGTCCCTGAAGTTGCCTCACCAGATTATTGCCCTGGGACTCACAGTGGCTACCACACAGATTTTATGTTGGACTCCTCAATTACAAACTAGTCCTTAGGAAGGAAGATGTCTGGTAAAATGTGTGAACTTTGATTACTTTTCCTAAGGTCAAGATCAAAAGAAAAGTTCTCTGATATGTTTTCTTTTTCTTTTCTTTTTTTTTTCCTCCACGGTCCTCTAGTAGTAGTTTATTCCATATAAAGTCTTTTCAGAATAGTTTCCAGCATACCAGCAGGTTCTCTATCTGGCTCCCATGATAACACTGAAAACAGTCTCATCTGGATGTGCTGTGTACTCTCTTTCCATATTCTGATCCTCTTTGATCACAGCAATTGAACAAAGAGTTCAGATTCTTCTTGGTTTGCCCCCTCTATCTCTCTACTATTTTCTTTTTTGAAGACCATGTTAATGAAAAACAAGAATGTGGTGTTCAATATAAAACGTACTGTTAATACCTCAGCCAGCGTGGAATTTTTATAGATTGGTCTCTTGTATTTTTTTTAATTTCCTCTTCTTATTAAAAGACACAGAACTGTAGCAAATATATGCTTTGTCTTGTTTGCTTCCAGCAGTGCATAGCTGCTACCTTCTTTAGTTTAGTGAGAAAATAAAACCATCCTCTTCAGCAGCCATTTTTTTCTCCTCTGCACTTTAAATTTCACTGTGTGGTTGTCTAAGCACATTATTGTTATGATTTTGGAGGGAAATGCAACTCTTTGCTCCCTTGCAGTTTGAATTCTTCCCCAGCCAAGCTTTGCATATGACAGCCTTTCTTGCAGAATATAAACAGAAAGGGTGAAATGGGACAGGAGGCCCCTGCATGTATTAATCTATGGTATTGCCTCAAAATTGTTAATCCCATGAGTTTCTGTTCACTCCATTTTCCTTTAAATAGAACAGAATTCCACTTCATTTTTTTTCCCCCCTCACCTGTGTCACTACCACTCTGCGGTTTGCAGGGCTCTGTGCTCAGGTCATTGCTTCTTTTTGTGTTCCCCATTGTGGTCTAGCTTCCCCATATACATGTTCTCCTCCTATTTGATGTCTGTTGGACCACTTTTCCTTGCACAGGAGAACTGTAGAGCCCTCTGTAGCAAGGATTCTGTGTAGCTGTAAGGAGAAAGACATAATAGACCACCTGAAGATAGATTTCTTTCCAGATCCACGCTGCCTGGTGTGGATCTGAGAGTGAGGTTTGTGCCAAACTTGCTTACAATCATGATATACCTCAACTTTCACCACTGGTCTGCATGATGTCTCTTCTTGTTTCCTTGTCATCCCTTTCTGATGTGGGGATGCAATGTGAATGCCCAAGTTCAGTTTCTGACAGTGGAAGAGCAGAGCATTCAGAGCAGAGCATCAGACAGAAAATGTCAATTCGCTAAGTAGAAATTGCAGCATATGTCAAAGAGGATAGATAGCCTTGCTGTTTTCTAGGGTGGGTTTTGTATAGGAACAGCAAGTGCTCAGAGAGTGTCCCACAACATTAGGCCATGAGACAGGATCTGAAAACTGAGCACAAGATTTTCCTGACATCATCACCTGATGTAGTTGTACTGCAATTACTCCTCTGGAGGGTTGTTTTCTTTTTCTTCCCTTTTGCTCAGAAGGGTGGGTTAGAGTTATTCATCATTTTTGGCTAAACCAAGTTATGTGGAACAGATGGACATCACTAGACTGCCTTTACCTACAGGCCATTAGCACAACATGTTTTGACAGGTCTGAATAGTTCAATCCCAGTCTGCACCAGTTATGATACTATGGATGTTAAATAGTATCCTGCTATTTCAGTTATTCTTTAGTTCCAGAACAAAAATGAAGCCTAAAAAAGCACCCTTCCCATTACTTCCCCTTTCAGAGGGCTGACTTGAAGTTTTTGCCGTAGCTTGGCTTTCCTCATGGAAGTGAGTTGCAGTTTGAGAGGGAAAAAGCAATGTATTTCACTTGTTGGAACGTCAGGAGATTTAAGACTTACCCTTTCCTTCGAAACTGTGCTTTCAATTTGTGTGTCTGATTTAATTTTAAATCTTACTTTGTCAATAAAAATAGTTTGGTTAAATGTCCTCTGTCTTTAGAACCAAACGAAAATGGAAATGTTGAGATCTTTAGGGTAGATATTAGTACCACCTGCCTCCATCTGAGGTTCCTGATTTCCTGCATGGGTATGGTTGTATGCAGATGAATGCTGACACGCGCACGTTTTCTCTGACTGCCCTAGAGAAGCAGCATCATCACTGGTGGCCACCACATGCTGGCAGCAAGTAAAGAACAAGAAAGGAGACCAGACAGGGCACATCTTGTATGACCACGATGCAGAAAACACTGCAGCTGTTTTCATGCAGAAGAAAAAAAACACCAGTGAAGCGTTAGGGAAAAAAAAAAAACGAAAAGCAAGCTGCCTTTTCTGCCTTAGAAAAGCCATCCCACAGCACCACCTAGCAGACACAGACGGGGATGAACGAACAGACTGGAGCAAAATGCTCCTGGGAGAACACGGTGTTGGGGAGGACTCTGTGCTTTAAAACACCTGTTCCACCTGGCACAGGTCAGTGATACGAGCCGAGTTGTGCTGTCCTCCCCTCATGTTACTATTTAGCATCTGATATTTGTAGCCTGATGCAGCAATGAATTCTCCTCTGCATATTAGATGAAACACATTTTCAGTTTGGGGCTTTTTATTTTTTTTTTTTTGGTACTCCGGAGTTCTGCTGTTTAGACTCACGTATTTTTTAATGAACCTAGCTTGAACAGAGTGTTGGAATTCTCAGTCATCTTGTGATTTATTTGTGATCTTGCCTGCATTAGTCCAAGGTACCAGGAAGAAATGTCATAGCAGCCTGCTGAGGAACGCTGCCAGAGCACGGATTTTGAAGTATTTCAAAAGTAGTTGTTGTACACGTTTGTTTTTCTAGGGGGACCGGAACACTAGCTCACTTTTGGGTTGCAAACGCAAAATATTTATTTGTGAAACTGTAGCAGCTTTCAGCCTATGGCCTCTACTTTGTTATTTGATTAATCTTGCTCATCTCAGTACCTTAAAATGCCTTTCAGCCTTCACACTGCCATCCTAAAGAGGTGTTAAAGGCCCTGCTAATGCCCACTTGTGGGACGCTATTTGGGAGCTCGAAGGAAGTCGGTAGGGCTGCAATTAATGTTGTGATTTCAGAGCACAAGTTGTAGTTGGTTATGCAGAACTAGAGCAGCACTGGTTCTTTTGCGAATTGTACTGTGGATATATGGGTTGGAAACAAGATGACTCTGTAATGGGAACAAGTTATAGGACTTTGAACTTGCAAATGTTTTTAGTTTGGTATTATGCATGTAGGCAGATCTGCTTTGCTAGTCAGAGGCAGTACAGAGAGATCTCTGGCAGTAAGACTGAAATTCAGTCCCTTCCTGGTTCTGAGATCTTATTTCCTGGTTAAAATTGGGGGCTATCGAGACTATTAATTTACTCTGTAACACTGGGAAAACATTATTATTATTATTATTATTATTATTATTATTATTATTATTATTATTCAGAGCCAAGACTTATACAACTAAATCCATATGTGGACACCTAAAATATTCTTTTAGATATTTTGAGACATTTTACTTTTATGAAAGGAAATATGCCCATGCAGTACCTTGGAAAATTTAAGATAAATACCTTTTTTTTTTTTTTTTGTGACATTTCCATGTCACTGTAGTGATATCTTTCAAGCCCTTCACACAGTTGCTCCATGATACTTCTCATCTCTTTCATGGAACTATTTAGATGTTTAAGTAAATGTTTATTGTCAAGTGCTGGGAGAGCCTACCATGGAACGTTTTCTAAAAGCAGGAAACGTAACTCCAAAAGCAAGAGTTCAGTGTGATTTTAGTACTCTCAATAAACTCATGTCTTCAAAAATTGTACTCTGCTGAGTTGAAAGGGTCAAATCTCAATTACATTTGCTTTTAGCTAAATCCATAGGAACCGTTCCCGTCAGACATTACACAGCTACCGCAGTGCATTTCAGTTGAGCTTTCTGGGATACGAAGGATCATGTTCTGCAGCAGTTTATTTTACTGCTTTTGTGAACTTCTGCCCCTCATTAGGGCATCACTGTATTTACTGATTTTGCCTGCAGTTACTCTTGACTTCAGAAGAAAGTGTAAGTAGGCTGTTGCGGTTACTTCAGTAAAACGAAAGGCTTGGGTGGGTTTTTTTTTTGTTTTGGTTTTGGTTTTTTTTTTCCTTCTCCTCTCTCCTCTTTCCTTCTGTACTGCTCCCAAAGAACTGAAACAACAGCCCAAAATTGATCTATGATGCAAGTCAAATCACTGCTGATTATGATCTCATGCTTCTGTGGGTTCGGCTCTTGGAATGACCATGGCAATTACTTGGCTAAGAACTATACAAGTCCCAGATGCTGAATAATTCTCAAATACTATATCCCAAATATGGTTCATTCTTAGAATAACAAAATAACTGTGCAGTGCTTTGGGCCAAATATGTTTAGTCCTTAGGTTCAGAGTAAGGCACTGAGAAGGGTCAAATAAAGAGAAATTTGGGCTCCAATGCTCTGCAAGCTGCTCCCCTCTCCAGATCACCACTGCTGCAAACCTACTTTTACTTGGTAGCTACAGCCTTCTAGGAAAATACAGGCATATATTTGGTATCAACTACCTTATTATGTTGCTGTTTGGTGTTTCTAGACTCGTGGCAAGTATGGCCACGTTTCAGGTGAGCTTGAAGGATGTTCTGTGGTACTTTTGAGGGTCTGTTATCTCACTGGGAAGACAAGAAAACTGGTCCAGGCTCATCGTTGAGCTGCACATGCAGATTTCCAGGAAAGCAGGCTGGAGGGAGAGCTGTACACATACACACGTGTGAGCTCAGAAGCCCTGCTGGACCTGTCAGTTTTGAACATGAGCTTCTGAGCCTTAAATACTTGTCATACCTGTGTTGTGAGTCTCCTATATAGAAAACACATTTCTATCTGCTGTCAGACTAGACTGAAAGTAAGGATTGCTGTCGCTGTGGTACTGATGAGGAACTGAAACACAAGTTCTCTGTGTTGTAGGAGGTTGGTTAGCAAGCACCTCAGTATTCTCTTAAGAGCTTGAGAAAATTAAGTCACTTAAGCTACAATATCACTGGTGCTCACCGTAATCCCAGATCATACCTGGTGTGCAGAGAACTACTAGAATCTCCTTGCATAAAAGGTCTGGTCTTAAGGTGATTCGTGAACTGAAAAATACATTTTGGTTATCTGGATGGGCATCTGAATCTTAATGCATGTAGGACTGGTCTGTTACACAGAAATTAGGTGATCGCCATGATCTGGTGTAAATAACAAGTGTTATGGATATTTTTGTACTCTGATGTCCCTTTCAGTATATGTGTGTTTGGGGGCTGATATCGGTATGTGGGAAAGAGACAGAAAAGAACTTAAGATTACAGGCTTTGAAAGATGAAGAATACTTTAAAATAAAGAAAAAAAACCCCAACAAACTAGGGGTTTCTATTTTGTTATTCATGTTCTTGATATAGCTGTTATCATTTAGTCATGGTCTTGGCCAACCAGCTCTAGGTGGCTCCGCAAGGAGTTGGACTAGATGACTTCCAGAGATCCCTTCCAACCTCAACCATTCTGTGATTCTATGAATCACCTGAAGTTCCTCCTCCATTTTCTGCTGTAGTTACACCCACATGCGTATGCCTTATACTATGAAGAAAACAGTAAAAGTCAGATCTTTTTTTTATGGGTTCTAACAAAGAAATTTACTTCTGGTCAAACAAGTGTTGGGTTCTGGGCATGGTGATGAATCTGGACATCAGAGTACTTTCAAGGATGTTGATGAAGCTGAAGTTGATGTTGTCTAACCTGCAGACCCTTGGAACACAAGTGAACATGAGTGTGATTAGAGTTAACCCAAATTGGGGTTAGGAAGCCATTCACACATTACCAGAAAGAGTGGTGTATAGAAACACTTCAATTTCAGTTATCCAAGCAGGAGTCCGAGCTGTCTCTTGGCACTTCTTTCTCCTTTCTGTGATTAAAAACCAAGCATATACCTTTTCAGTTTATATGTTTGTTTGATTTGCTGTAGAATTGAGGGTGGACGTGATGAGTTTGGTTGGTACAAATCACAGGAAGGAGGTAGTTTGAGACAGAGAAATTACGTTGTCTCCTTGAACACTGAACTTTGTATCTCTTACAAAATAGTTAGTTACCACTATGATATGATAGTACTGTTGCCTACCATAATAACACCATATAATTTTCCCATTCTCCAGCTGTATGCAGAAGTTGCATACCTGCTAGCATTTATGAAAATCAAACTTTAAAATATCTCCATCTCTGACCTCTGTCAATGAAGACAGGAGATAGAATAATGTGAAATTGCTAGTGCTGTGTAATTGAGCAGTACCTTAGGTGACATGTAGTGACTTGTGCCCCCATGAATCAGGTTTCTAAACACTAGCTGTGTGGAAGATGCTGCTACTCAGCTCAGAAATCCACCACATGGGAAGCTGGGAATGTGTCTGGGCTCAATCACATTTTGTTTTCATCTTGGAGTCCTGTGAATGTAGAAAAAAGCATCTGGACTATGCTGATGATGTGAACTGGATTTGAAGATAGCCATCTTTTCCAGACCTGGGAAAGCTGTGACCAATAGGTGATTGCTGGAGAGATGTGACTGTTTCCATTATTTTAGATGCTCTTCAGGAAGCAGCTTTATTCATTAACTTTATTTGGCAAGTTGTCCGAAGGTAAATTAATGGGTATGGTTTTGCAGTCAAACCACTGATTCTGGGTTTCTTTGTGTGCCTGATAATACTCAGAAGTTTGAGAATAGAGAAAAATCTCCAGTCTATACATGCAGTGAAATACTACTACTCTTACACTTCCAGTAATAAGTGGAATATATACATATATATCTCCTTTGTGTAGTTTTATTTTATTAGTTATTCTTTCAAGAGGAGTTGGTGGTAGGTTTTTTTCCATGGTTTTATGTAGGATATTTGTTCTTTCAACAGTTTTATTATTTCAGTAGTCCAAACCACTATGATGTTGCTTTTTAAGGTGCTTAAAAAGGATAACCTGTTAACAATCATGTACTTAAGAAAGATGTTGCAGTAGAGAATATATATTATAGTTTGGACTCTTTGTTAACACGCTATCTTCAACCACTTCCACACATTTTATATGTAGGTTGTTTTGATTTTGAGTTTTTACTGTTGAAATGTTGTCTACGAGATTGTCCAGTGTCAGGAAAGGACTGCCAACCATATCATTAAACTTACGGGGGTTTTCAGGTGAAGTTGTTTCAACCCAGCCATAGTTTTTCTATTTAATATGAGTACATTTTAATGGAACTGTTGAAAGAACAAATTTCATGTGCATAAAACCGCAGAATAATAACAGAGTAGTTTTCCGCTGTACTTGCAGGCTCAAATAGTTTTTTCCCCTAGGGCCCTCAAACTCAACCTTGATATTATTTAAACAGGACATCGCCAAGGCCACTCAGTCTAGCAAGTTGTTTCGTGAGCAGAACTAATGAAGAAATTTGTTATCTTTTTTCTCCTTCCTTGCTTTTTCCTTCCCATCCCATGTGCTCTTTGTACCACCAGTTCTGTCCTATGTCCCGTTCCTGTCTGTGGTACAACTGGCAGCCTGCAGTGTGGCTGGTGGAAGCCTACATGAAGACCAATTTTCTAGCTGTCTGACTTTCAAAATAGCTGGAAACTTCCTTTTCTCTGATTGAAACGCCAACTTGGGCATCTTTTCTAGTGCAGTTTTCAATTCGAGTAGGAATATAGCTCAATTACTGTCAAATATGACTGAATTCAGTTGACAGATCCTATAGCTATAGCAAAGATTTAATCCACAAGTGAACAATGGGAGGGACAAAACAGCTGTCTAAGAAAACAAGGGTGAAAATGGAGTTCTTCTCATGACTGTCGTGTGTTAGAGTGGGTTTGATTTTGTAAGGAGGCGCTGAGAGAAGGTACTCTGATAGTTTCCTTATTTCTCTGTTTTCCTCTGGCTTTGACCGTGATTCAGTAGAGCCACACATTTTATTGGTGCTGACTTTCACAGGCAGGGACAGGCTCGTCTCAGAGGCCCTCCTGAGCCATTCTGTGCAGTGGGCAGGAGGAAAATTAACTCCACGAAGATGCTGAAGTTTGAGATGCCGCTTTGTACACAGTTTCCATGTCAAATGTTACTGCAGGTCTGAAGCTTGTGAAGCACTCTCTGCCACTGTCATGAGGAAATTCTTTTTTGCATCACCTACTGGCCAGCCTGTACAAATCAGAGGTCTGGCTATGATAGGAGGTGGGTCTCAGAAGAAGGTGGTTTGATGTGGAGCAAGTCAACTTCCTTCTAAATATTTTCTAATCAGCCATGAAAATTAAACTGTAACCTGCATCTGGAAAACAAAATATTTTTGAAAACACACACTAGTCAAATATTTATCTGGAGACTTAAAAAAGGAAAAGAAGATGCAATGTTACATCTTCCATTTGCCTTTTAACCTCACAGTACTTCAGGTTTCCTGTATGTAAAATGCAGTGAGTCGCTGCCCGCTTCATAGAACTGTTGCATATGATTAATTGTAGATGGCTTTAAGATACTAAAATTCAATGCATGAGATAAAGTAACACATCAGTAACTTATCTTAGTATTTTCAAGTTTTAACAACTTATCTAATCTCTTATCTCCTTAAAATTCATTGCCTTTTGTTTTGAGTACAGTGACATATTACATTAGCTGACTTCACAAACCGGGATGTCACTGATCCACATAACAAAAGACAAAATAGTGTGATATGGAGGGGATTTTGGAGGGAGGAGTGAAGAGAAAGTTCTGTCTGCAATTAACTTCATAAAAACCCTTTTCCTCTCTCAGTTTTTTTGGAACACAGCTAAGGAAATATCAGCTTGGCTCTGCCCTAGGAAAAGAAAGTTGCTGAAACTGCCATTCTCCCAAACCTTTCCTGTTGCCAGAGGTTCAGCCCAGTGACCATCTGTTGGGGACAGCCTAGTTCAAGGCTAAGTTCATACATCAATGTAGAGGGCTGATCGGATGACTCGGGATGCAACTCTTCAATCATTACAAGAAAAAAAAAAAAAAAAAAAATCACACCATGTGCCAAATGGCCTTAATCACATTCCTCCTATGCAGGCACACACCCAGTTCTTGTGATCAATATAACAGTACCCAGTGTTTAAATTTTAGTTTGTGAACGCATCTATTATATGAAATTCTAATTACCTGTGGTTTCATGTTGCTTATTATCTAATTTATTTTTACCAAAATATGAAATATCACAGTTGTGTTGGTTGCTCAACAGATCATCAGAGTCAAGAGAGACAAGGTTATTTTTCATTCATTCTGTTAATCAGAAATGCAATTTTTTTTTTTAATAGAATTGTTACTGATTCCTAAAGACCACTCTAGTCAGACAGTAGGTTTCCAGATGCTAAGTTGCATTAGAATGACATTATCCACATCATAGTATTTTCTTTTTAATTTTTGCTTAGGGCTAGTTTCATATCTGCCCAACAAAGTTTGTGATATCTAATGAAAGGAACAGACTTTCATAGACAATCTTACTCTATGATCCATAACATCAAAATGTTGGAAAACGCTTCCTATATATAAACAGTTTGAGGTGCATGTTTGTAGAAGAAAAAAGAGAAATGTCTGTTCCTTATCAAAAGCTTTTTGATAGCACATAATATGCTAGCATGAGTTTTAGCAGAAATTGCTTTTCAGGTTACTGTTAATTCTCTCAAGCTAAGCATTTCACACCGTATCTAAGATAATATAGTCACAATCCTTACCCAGACACAGAAGGCAGGTCTAGATGTACTGCTGGTGTTCATTTGGCTGGAGTCCTAGAAGGCACCAACTTTTGGGAAGAGTTAAAAAAAGCATCAACAGGTTGAATATAATGAAATTGTACAATTTGAAGAGAGAAAAAAAATAAAATCTTAGTGTAAATCTGTACAAGTGAGGCGTAATTCCTGTTTTGAACACAGACTGATGGCAAATTTCCAGTCAAATATTTTTGTTTTGTGTTATGCAATGGAAAAAGCTAAACATTTAATTGAAACCAAAGCCTTCTGTTTCAGCAATTTCTGAAGGAGCAGAAGAGAAAGATGCTCAAAACCAGGAAATATCTAACAGCTCTGTGGTTGGGGACCTTGACAATGGTGTGATGACACCATCTGAAGAGACACCTGAGACTAAAGAAGTTTGATCATTTCATGTCCTGTAATTTCCGTGTCCTGTCCCATCCTCTTTTCTAGCTGAGTAATTATATGTGATTTCCATACAATGAACAGTTCTCACAGGAGAAACTGAGGAGATTGGTCTGGTTGCAGGAGAGGAAAACAAGAGAAGACTTCTCTCACTTTATATTTTGTCCTGCAAAGCTGTGAATGCTCTTCCATTCATCTTGTCATATAACAAAGAAAAACATCATTTTAAACATTTCATTGGCTGAGAAAGTCACTTCTCCACCTCATGGGAAGATCGTGGTTGGTATTTCAAAACGAGGAGAGGAGAATGCCCCAAAAACCCTGTAGCATCTGCTGTCTCATTCCATGGTCTGCAGCACTTTGTTTTTAAACAGTGTCTGTACTATGTGCTGATTGCCGCATGAGAAATGTAGCTACATCATTAGTTCATTACAAATGGCTTAATACAGGGCCAATTTCCACCCCCAAAATACTCTTTTAAAGCTACCATCGGAATTGTGTGTATTCATCTGAGAGCCGCTTTGGCCTATAATATGTTTTGATTTGTTGTATGAACTGACTGCTTCTGTGTAGAGGTTTTTTTCATTTTTCCCTCTTCTGCTTCTGGGCCATGATTGATGATCTAAATAATCATTTCCAGGCATAAGCCTTTTCTTTTTTTTTTTCCTGTTGACCAGTCACTAATCACTACTTGCTCATCCCTGTATTTTGTTGGTAAGCCAGATGAATTTCTTTTTAATGGCTTTCTTTCTCTTTATGTCAGAAATCTCACCGCAGATAAATGACAGATACACACCACATATGTGCGCAGACCTTATAATCATTATCCAATACGTTTGCAAAGTTCTGAGAAATTTCATTTTAAGAATAGTAAATGCATGCATTTCTCTTCCACCCCTAGCATCATGTGCTCTGCAGAGAGAAAAGCTCAAAGGAACATTCAGAATTAAAAGGCCATTGGTTAATTGATATTTTTTTAGTATCTCCGTCTAGCTTACCTTTCTGCAATGTCTGTGCCTTCAGTCCTGAGCCTGCAAAGCACTTAACAACAGTTAATTTGCCTTATTTAAGCATCTGTCTTTGAAAATTTGAGCAAAAATGGCTGAATATTAAAATGGGGTCTACCATTATTTTAATGTATGCCAACTAATAAAAATTCCAATGCTTGAAATAGACATGGCATTGTGCACACTCTTGCCTGTGTTACTGGTATGTCAGAGATCACTTAACAGTCACAGTCTTAAATAAAATGCCTGAGTGTACGCAGAGTTCAGGACCTAGAATGGGGTATTTATAACTTTATGCATACAGTATTTAACTGTTGCTTCCCATTTATCTCAGCTTTGTGGTACCTCCCCATTCTCTGCACACCCTGTGACCGGGGCAGTTGTTGCCTCTCTGATAACAAAGTGGAGAAGTTGGCATTGCAGCCTCAACAGCAGCTTTTAAGGCCCCAGAACATATGAACTCTTTCTCCCTTCTAGAGAAGGGTGATTACATTCATTCGAGAAGTTTTGTTGTGTTCTAGAAGTTATTTAGGTTATTCTCTTTAAAAGAGGCTGCTTTAAAGTTTAGATGGAAAATCAAGCTGACTAGAAACACTTGGCTCAGGTGATGCAGTTCTGGCATTCAGGAGCTATGAATAGAAAGGAACTGGATTACTAAACAGAATTGTCACTCTTTTTGGAATGAAGAAATTTATCTCAAATGTCAGGTTTGGAGAAGAAAGAGAATAGAAAGGGCTTGGTTCCTTTGTTCTGTAAGGCATTTGCAAATCCTAGTAATAGGGGTTTCCAAATATTTTACCCTCTAATGCTTTTCTCATTTATTCATACCTAGGCACCTCAATTCTGATGTATTTTTGTCTGGATTATATAAATGCTGTACAACATATTTACAAAGCTGTTTGCTCTTGCTGTAGATGTTAGAGTTTTTCCCCCTGTATAGTCACAGCTGCAGACTTCTGAGATAGCACATGTTCAGCTGTGGTATCAGAGGTGACTCTCCCTGCTTGGGCACCCAGTGCTGGCTGATTGAAATCAGAACCATAAATATGGGTGAACAGCTTGTGAAATACTGAAATGACGTTGTTCCAGTGATTCAAGAAAAGTAATCTTTATCAGAAAATACTGCGATGTTGTATGTGTCAGGTAAATTATGTTTCTAAAAGACTGTCTACAAATATACGTCCTTGGTAAAGGGCTCTTGTATGCTGTGTGTGCACGTACCTGGCACTGACTACCTGACTCAGAAATAAGATCAGCCTCTTGCTTTGTACACATCCTGGTTTATGGGCTGTAAATACCTTAATTTCTACCAAAGCTGTGCTATGCAAACAGATGCCAACGTAAGATTGGCATCTTCTTTCCTTCTTGTCCTTCTTTCCCCTCATCTGTTTTCAATATTAGATTTCTGATTTCAGTCTGATTTCAAGATTGTTTCTCTGAGAACAAGGGCAGAAGGGTTCCAGACATTTTATGCCAGAGCCCTAGTAAGATTGCGCTGTGCGGTCGTCAGAAGGAAACCTTCTTTCATACAGAACAGAGAGCTTGCATTGCCCATATACATTAATGCTGGAGTTGAAGCACAACCCTGAGACTTCTAGTGCCATGTAAACTAACAGTAAAATAGTAAGCTATTATAGTAGCAAACAACTAGACAGACAATAGAGAGTATATATACAAGAGCAGAGTATATGTACTGCTCTATTTGTATATGTGGAAGTGTGCGTGTGTTTATATATCTCTAGTTTTACCATGTCCTAAAGGAGCTTTTTGACCTATGAGCAAAAACAAATATGGCATGAAAGCAAAGAGCTGGAAACAAACTCTGTTTGAATCCCAAATTGTAACCTGGAAATGTTAGAAGATATTTTTCATCACTGCTTCACTATAGAGCTCTTTTTTCTCCTTTTTTTTCCCCTTTCTTTTCAATTTTATCCTTGCTCATCTCATGAGATTTATCCAGAGACGTAAGCCCAAGCTGTGCTTTGCTCTGCCTACCCTGTCTGAACAGGAGACGCAGGCTGAGAACAATAGATATAGAAATATATGGAACATGTAATATTTTAGGAAATCCTAGGAGAACCTCAATGTTTTTTTTCTTTATGCACATCTAACTTTCTGATAAACATGTCCTGTACTTTTTTATGGCCTTGGCAGTAATGCTACAAGCTTAAAGTGAATGTTGCCAGGGCTAAATTTGACAGGTTTTAACTGGCACTTCCTTTTCTGCCACTTGTCTTCTTTCGCCTGTGGTTTTCCCTTGAAAAATACCCTTTAAGAGTATTGAGTCCTGGTAACTCTTCTTAAAAATCAGGGAAAATTACAGATACTTCTTTTAGCATCAGACTATTTAATTCTGTCTACTCATTCTTAATAAGAGAATATAAATTTGAAGAAGAGTTAGTAGTATGCCTTTGCGTCAAAACAGGCCAACTGGAACCAGCCTGATTGGTGGGAGTGTAGCCACTGAGTTGAAGAAGTGCCTCTCCCGATTTAGTGCTGATAAGGCTGCATCAGGCATTCAGGGCTCCTGGTTTGGGCTTCTCAGTGTGAGAAAGGTATTTACCTACTGGAGCAAATCTGGCAGGGCTTCACCGCAGTAGTTAGGGAGGAGAGTACATGATATGTGAGGAAGAGGGACCCGGGTTTGTTCACCTAAGATGAGAAGACAAGTGGTGTTAGATCCCTTCCAACTTAAATTATTCTCAGATTCTCTTAAGCTCAATATTTATATTTCCTTTTCCTTGCTTACTACAAAGGAAAATATTATATATTATGTTATTTTATATATATACAATAGATGTTGTATATTTTATATATATATATGTATAGTCTTCATTCCAGGAAGATCTTTCCTTCTCTTCTGAACAGAGGGTGGTTTTACCCCCTTGTGCAATGAAAAACTGAGCTGCATTGCAGGTGCTGGCTGTTCCCACATCACAAGATCTGAAGTCAGGGACATCTTCGTGCCCCACAAGGAAGAAGAGCTTCAGCTTCCCTGTGTACCTCTCACCCGCGGGCCAGGCACTCGGTGCACTGCAGGTTTCTTTAGCTGTAGCTCTGCCTGGCTGTGTCATATCAACAAGATGAGTACATGGCCTACGAGACCATGTCAACACTTGGATTAGGCCTCGGAAGATTTGTCTGTAGTAAATCTTCAGTTAAATGTCAAATACCCATTTCACCTTCAAATTTTAATAGCATAAATCCAAAGCAATTACGTTGCACTTAGTGAAAGAATGAGCTTTTAGTCAATTTTGTTTTCTTTTCTTCCTTTAACAAAAAAAATCCTAAATTTTTAAATCTGAACTTTGCAACGATTGCTTTGGTCTCTAAGTCAATGAACTTTCTGACAACATTCCTTGTAAAGGCTTAAGCCTTTCCTGGCAAGTGATCAACAACTGAGACAAGCCCTTCCACGAGACATGAGTTGTGCAGCCTGTTGTGTGGTCTCTTTGGCTGGGTCTGTAACACATTTCCGATTGTCTAAATATAAAGAGATAACAAGGAAAGAGACTACCCAATCCACTGTATAACATAAAGCAAGTCAGAGGGAAAAGGTTTATAATTTTTCTTCTTCCTTTTACATTGCTGGCTGCCTCTTATCTTTAGCCAGAAGATGTTAACATAATTTCCTCTCTATAAACTGGCTTGCATGTCATACAAAAACACAATAAATTTTGCTGATTCAGTGCTATGAAATTGAGGAATCCTGATTTAATCTCAGAACTGTTAAAACGTCACTTTACTGAGCCCATGGGTGCATATATTGCCTCAGTGAGACATCTTTTCTAACTAAATATTTAGTGTGGAAATTGGAAATTACTCGCAATAACCTGTGTTTGCAAAGTGATGATACCAGGGCTTTTTTCTTCCTCATCTACCACAAGCATGCCTCTTTTATTGTCTTACACCATCTAGTCCTGTTTATACTAACAGTGTGATTGCCACAGGGATTTTAATAGAACTGCATCTCTGTTGAAGCTGGTTCAGCAAGCAGTTGTGTCCATCTTCTCTACTGAATGAAGGTCCAGTAAATCATAGGAACAGCCTTAAAAGCCTTCATGAAGTTTTTAATGGTGATTCAAATGAATAGGGATTCACCTACTCATCAGTGAAATATGAAACTTGTTTCTATTGCTCCCACTGCTGTGCCGTTTGGGTGCATCACATGAAATAAAATGATATCTATGGCTGGCAAAACTTCCTATGACTTCACAAAGGGAAGCAAGAAAGTCGAACTGCTGCTCTTTTTTTCTGTTAAGCGATCTCCCAGTTTTGAGATTCATAGTTATTTTAGCTGCAAAGTAGCTGGCTACTATTTACTAAATAATTGAAAAGGCATGCCCTGCAAACACATTTTATAGTCCACTCACAAAGTTATGAGTATCTCCCACCTTGACAGTCATCGTATTAATCACAAATGGAAACTTTCTGAATAGCTCTGGTATTTTGAAAGTTGTTAAACTGTCATTCTTGGTCTTGTCTGAAACCTTCCCCGTTGCGATACCTGACACTTACCATGTTATCAGCAGCATGTGCGAGCTGCTACAGGCAGGTCAGGCCCACAGGAGATCTTTTAACAAGTAGAACATCATGTTGGAGGCCACATAAGAAAATGCACCATTCCTCACATGAGTCTTGGCAGCAAGTATTCCTGGAACAGACCTTTCAGAGGCTTCTTGGTGCCATGGTGGATAATTAGAGTCGATTTTAGTGTGAACATGCCAGGCTCTGGACTGTCCGTGTGTCTGGGACTGACAGACTGTCAGATGTCTTGGAAGGCTTTTGGCTGGCTGAAGACTTCAGTTTCCAGGGGGCAGTGGAGTTGCTCAATGATTGCCTGCTTCTGTCAAAAAGCACTATTAAAGCAGTATTGAAAAGCCTCGTTGCAGGATATGTGCAAAGGTTGCGTGCGTCACAGGTAAGTCACCAGTGTAGGCACTGTGAGGCTTAGTCTAGGACTGCAGTAGTTTGATTTTGTACTTGCCCAGATGTCGGAAGCAGCTTGCAGGCTTGAAAGTGCCCACAGGGGTCTCAGATGTCATTTTCTCTTGAGCAGGAACCAACAAAATGTATTTTTTTCTCAAAGCTGGTGGCCATGCTGCCTACCAGCAGAAAGCTGACGTGGTATATACCTTCACCTATAGGCACTTCCACTTCCTGATTGAATATTTTGTGAAGAGTTGGATAAGTCCCAAAATTTTGCAGGCTAAGGACCTGAACTTATAGTGTCCTTCTACCAGCTAAATGGCAAGCAAAACTAAGCTTTTCTTATCACTCCTTTTCTCCAGGACTGCTTCTGGATGGTGTTTATTCCTTATGCTGTCATCTGTTAGCTTGTTAAGCACAGGCACCTGCAGACAGCACCCGAATAATCGGCCATCCTGAGCCTTGTTCTGCCGCAACTGTGTTGGGCTGCCCTGAGACTTTACAAGGTTTGCAGCATGGCTGGTACAAGGTGTGTAGGGGTGAGCTCCTTATTACTGCAGCTGCCATGGCCAGCAGGTAGCAGTCAGAACAAAGGCATTGCAGATGGTCCTTGTTTCTGGAAGAAAAAGAGATTTGCAAAATTAGACATAAGCCCAGTGTGCCCTGCACTGGTTGTTGTCAAGTGGAAATGTATGGGAACTCATGGAGTACTTACGTGTAAATGCATCCCATTGTCACCCTGTGGCCAAGCCTTGAAATTTTAAGAACCATTAAAAGTAATATCCAAGATTTCCTTTCTAAGGAAAGGATCCTAATAAGATTAATGAGTAGTAGCATACAGTTGATTATCTGAAGAGCATGTTAATGCTAGATTGTTTACAGTAATCTGGTAACTCCTGTTTTACGGAGTAAGTTCACAAAACAAGTGGAGACTCGTTGGAAATTCTTTCAATATGTCTATTAAACTATTGAACTTGATTGCTAAGGGAAATGTCACTGCAGACCAGAAACAGTGTGGGATTGGCCTGCCAGGCAGATACGCAGCTGTCTGGTGCAATCGTGAGGAAGTGACTCGTTGGTGTATCAGCAGTGCCTTTCCAAGGAACGATTATGCTGTGTGTCATTGGATTTCTATTTCCTTTAATTTGACTACCCCATGTATCCATGAAGTATCACTGCAGCTGTACAACTGCAAATTAGGCGAACCCAGCATCTTAAGGGACCTGGTCAGCTTTGTCACTGGGATTTTCCTAGCCATCAGCTCTAAAACTAACTGATTCGATGATACCTCAAGTCTGAAAGAGTCTAGATTCAACAACAGAGGTTTTTACATTGCTAGTAGTATAATTGCAGTGCATTAAGCTCAATTCAGCACGAGTGAGTAAAACCTGAGAATCTAGGGAAGTACCTGGGTCACTGTTCACTAAGCTCTGTTTATAGCAGTGAGCTGCAACTTGCATTTTAGCTCACTGCCTTAAAGGGAGCTCCAGTCTGTCTCTATGGGTGGAAATGTGAATGCAGTAGCTTGAGTCTATGCCCGTTGCACTCACAGGATTTTTTAGACTATAGATAGACACAACCACTGGTTTTGAGTGCATCTATGAAGTGATTAATACTGATTCTTTGTCTTTTTGTTCTGTTGAGAGGAGTTGAAAAACTGAGAGAATGGGAATGAGGTAATACTGAAGGAAAAAAAAAAATATATGTATGTATATATTTCCCTGAAACAGTTTACCAGTACAGGATAATGATTTTTTTATTTTTTTCCTCCACATGAGACATTTTAATGACCAAGTGGTTTTGCGTCAGACTGCCTACCAACTTAATGTAGTGAGACAAAGACGGGGATTTTCTGGAGTGTGGCTTGTCTTTACATGAATGGAGAGAGTAATGACCACATTACTACAGCTGTCTCGTTAAAATCTTACACGCTGTTGGATAGATTTGTTGCAGAACAAGATAGCAGAAAAATACAGTAAAGTTACAAATACAAGTTTTTCTGGAGCCTGATTCAGTTGCAGTAGATGGGAAATTGAGCTTCTGGGACCAGAAGTGTATCATATTTTATTTGGCTTTAAATCCATTATTTAGATTGAGGATGTAACACGTTTGACCTAGAATCAGTTCTCCTAGTAAAAGTTCTCTCCTCTGGGCATGTAGAGGCCTGCCGATTAAAAAGTCCTCCTTTTTCTCATCTCATCTTATTAAAAGCTCCAAATATTCCCTTAAGTAAAGAAGTTTGGACTTTTTTCTTGTTGTTTTTTATTTGTTTGTTTGTTTGTTTTGTTTTTCCACGTACCTGATCATGCCAATCAAGTCCCTGAAAATTCCTACTCAGTGCTTTGAAAATTAATCTAATAGTCTAATGGTCCTCTCTGGAAGTAGGAGTTCTGTGATAAAACTGTTAAGAGTTTGGCTATTGATTTCCAGTAGGTCCATTTTACCAGTGTTGAATCGTTGCTCAGTTCACGCTCCTGGGGATGTACATAAAAGTTTGAGTTTGAAAACCTGCAGGCAGAATGCTCAGTTCCAGTAAATGACACATTATGTGACAGGATGGGATAGTTGGAGATTAAACACGTTTTCTCCCAAGTTGTGTTAAATAGTGAAGATTGATCTGTTTAATACTTTAAGCATTGAATAGTAATGTTATAAGAAAAGAGGAAAGCATGAGGATAAAACCATCCCATCATACACCAATTCGACAACATTAAAAGCTCACAGTGAAAGGGGGAAATAAATGTTGTGCTGAGATATAGAGGAATATATATGTTCTTAGCTCAATACACTCTGTGTACGTCAGACTTGGACAACCATGTTGCAGATATGCAGAGGTCCACGCGTAGGTGAGGTGTTCAACCTTTTATTACATATGGCAGCGTTAACCTTTCGTTTGGATTAATTGACTATTGAGACTTCCCTAGGCAAGCACTGCCCGGTGAATATGATTTTCAGCCAACTGGCTACCTTTCGTTTTCTCGGTCCTAGCGCAGCTCAATCTCTTCCATTCATGTGTTAATACTAGATCTGGATCGCTGCGCTTGCGTCTCTCCCGCTGTCATGTCGCACATCTGGAAATGTTGTGGTTTGCTGAATGACAAGTCGCACTCTTTCCTTCCAGTTCCGCCTGGTGGTAAAGACGGCGCTGAAGCTGCTGCTGGTCTTTGTGGAGTACACCGAATCCAACGCACCACTTTTAATCCAGGCAGTATCCACCGTTGATGAAAAGAGAGGTGAGTAGCCTTGCTTGGGTGGGGAGGCGTGCAAAATCCCAGCACTACTGAGATCAGGGTGGCAATTTGTCGCTGATTTCAGTGGTTCTGGTGTTGCTGTCGTGATGCATGCTTTGTGCAACATATCCTTCATTTCTCGATTAAAAGCATATTTTAAGTATTCGTGCAATTTAAGGTTGTTTTGAGGGATGAATTGTAGTGGGAAAGTGAAGAGTGAAAAGCCGAGGAGCCCGGCAGCCTCCCTGTGCACCTCCGTCACTGACCCTTCCCTGCACCCTCACACAAAGTGAACCCTATTGCATCTTCCAACCTTGGAGGCTCCTTCGGGCCAGGCCACCTTTCCACTTCCTTCTGAGAAGCAGCAGCCTGGTTTAGAAGAGAAAATGATATCTAATCAGTGTAATCCCTTTGAAGAGAAAGACGAGGTCAATAATAGTACAGGCTTTATAGTAAAAGCAAAACCATCTGTTGTTACATTAAAATAAAGCCCTTGAGCAGATATTATGCTATGAAGTCTGTTACCCTTCAGGCTCATGAAAAATACTTGAATATGTATACTGTATTTTTTACAAATAAATAGGAGAAAAATGGTTCTTTTTTGTTCTTCCCACAAAGCCATTGCTAAGCTCCTGGGGCATTTTCTCTTGATGCAAAACATTCCTTTGCCTCAAGGAGACTTTTTGAGGTTGGGAGAGCCATTGTTGTGGTCTCAAACACATGGAGGTTCAAAGCAAGATCCCCTCTGTGGAACAACTGCCTCCATGCTGAACTTGTTTGAGTGACTTGATATGGTAAAAGTGAAACAAAAATACTGGGGGATGGGGAGAAAGGTGGTGCCAGAAATAGGAGAAAGTAACCAGGTTTTGCTTTCAGCTATGAGTGTGTGGAAAAGACCGAAAAAAACACCCAGATTCTCTCGTATGGCAGGGGAACAGACAGGGGCAATTGAAAACCAGTGTAACCCTTTGAACGGTGGGCTCTTCAGGTCGGCTTTCTGTTTTGAATTAAAACAAATAAGCCTTACAATGCCATAAGCAGAAAGGTAATTACAATATTCATGTAATTGTGAGCACTATGATTAATTTTTACAGTCTAGTATTTCCTCAGCTCTCAGAACTCACTGGTATTCACAATATGTTCAAATTGCCATCTGTTCACATGCTAGTAAACCTCAATACAGAAAAAAAGGGAGAGAAATGAGGACCCTAAACAGACTATCATGAACTGTGTATTCCCTTCTGTAAAACAGCCTCAGGCAAACAGTTACATGCCCAAAGTAATAAAACAAGTTCTGTAACAATAGAAAAAGTGAAAAAAAGTGATGTAGTTAGATGAATACTTGTTAGGAGCATGAGGACAGGGTTTATGCATATTCTCATACCTGTGGGTTGGCAGATTTTCTCATGAATTCTTGTAAATAACTTAGCCCCAAATACTCAGTTTTCTTTCCTTTTTTTTTTTTTTAATCCTAATTATTATTAAGCAGTTATACTTAGCTCTTTTCTTCGTTTAGACTTAGTTCCTTTCTTAGGTCATCAATGTAACAGCCCTTCACTTTTCGCTGTGGATGTGGTATGCTTTAATTTATATTTTGAAATGAGTGGCTTGTAACTGAGGAGTACCTGTCTTTAATGACTAATTTAATGGAACAGAAATACAGAGGAAGAAAAAGTGATGTGCCTTTTCTTGAAATGTTGTCATAAATCTTGCAGGTATATAATTAAGTTTAGCACTGCTTTGAAAAAAGTCCAATATTTCATGTACATACAAGGTGATGAGATATGACATAATTCCTCAACATGTGTACCACACATGATTAACATAAAGAACCCCATAATAACTCAGCCTGGTTTCAAAGCGATCCCATCTGTGGTTTCTATGCAAGAATACATCCAGATGCAAACTGAAGTAGAGAGATCCACAGAAGTGCCACCAGATACAAGCAGACCGTAAGTAAATAACTGCATGGCCCTCATCATATAGGAAGTAGCTTCTCGTTATACTTCCATCTAGATCGCCAGCATTTCTTGTTTCAGAGCCCCAGAGGAATTCGATCTCTTTTCAGTTTAGGCGTAGCAAGACTGTGCGGGCTCTGGAGAGCAGACCTGACGTTGCACTCTGCTGTCTGGGGCTGCTTATCATGAGCATTTTTTCAGACAGAGATTAAAGCTCTGTGGCTGACCTGGACACTGTCACATACTATGTGTGAATTCTGATTTCTTGTTTCATTATTTGTAAATGGCCCGTATTATCAGTATCTCCACTTTTCCTGCTATTTCACACGTAGTTAGATATCCAGTATATTAATGCCTGTATTGTAGGTTTGATGGAAGGCTGTATGTTCACACATATTAAAATAGCCAGGAATACAAGATGTTGAAGTCTTTCCAAAAGTATCAATATATTTCCATCCTATGGCAGCTAGAGATGGGCAATCTGTAAGCTGGTGGCAGTCCTCATGTACGGTTCTGGCCTGATGTAAGGCTTTCCATGTTTTATACATACAGTGCCCTTCCTGTTAGTCGTTATGTCAAGATTTTGTGTAGGACGTTAGTTTTTATTTTTCTGAGTTTCATGTGTAAAAAAACATTTAAAAGGAAAAGCGAGAAAAGACTGAGGCTTAATACAATGGGCAACATTGTTCAATAGACTGTAGTAATATAATATGGGCTTAGTTATTGCAACCCCATAGTTCTCCACATGTTTATACTTCATGCATGGCTGCTTGGAGTGTGCAGTAGCATCAGGGTTGAGGGTCCAGCCTTCCTGTGGGAGCGGCCAGGATAATGAGCTGTGACCAGTGAGAAGCCCTTGGAAGGCAGTCGAGCAGTTCTCGTTTCACCCATTAGAAGGCAGGAGAACACACGCAAAACTCGACCTGTGCTGTTTTACTTCAGTGAGCTTGTTTCATCGCTCCCATCAATTTTGCCGCGAGTCCTGAATGGAAGCCGTAACCTTATGGGAACATCCCGGTCTGCTGCCGGAAGAATTGCTGGGATGCTACATCATCATTCTTTTGCGTCGTCATTCTTCTACATCACAATCAGGTGGAGGAGGCAGGCTGGAAAGTAAACCTTTTTAAAAACTGGCAAGTTTAAGTGATTTATAAGAATAAACTCCGTAATATACAAATATTAAATAGATTTACATTTTTTACTAGAAATGCGTATGCGTTGCCAAACCTAGATTTGAGTCTAGATTTTTCAGGATTTGTTATATTCTGACCACTACACAGAAAATGGAAGATGCACATTTTTGCTCTGCATAATAGTTTCCTCAAAAATTCCTCTTCATCTATAAATTGAAAGCTTTTCAAATTCTCCACAATACAAATAGCCTTTTAAAGGAAAAGGGAAAATATACATCATGTTTTTCCTATCTCTCGTGTGTCATTGTTTTAGTACAGCAGCCAATGGGTTTAGAAAGTCATCAGTTTTTCTAGTGTATGATATTCCAAGGTATTTTTCATGAAGTTTTTCTGTGCAGCTTGAAAGGAGAAGTTTTTTCACTGTCATCCTATCAGTACAAAAATATTGCCTTGAAAATCTTTTTTTTTTTTT